>SJXQ01003164.1:3327-115577 GCA_006408695.1 Aepyceros melampus
TGCATTTAATATGCAATAGCTAGAAACTCCAGACAAGGGGGGGGGGCGTCAGCATGGGGCAGCATCTTCCCTGAGGGGCAACAGTATTTCACTACAGGCATTGTTTAAAAAGGAACTTTGGGACTTCCCTGGAGGTCCAATGGCTAAGACTCTGCACTCGCAATGCAGGGGGCCTGGGTATGATCCCTGGTCAGGGAACTAGGGACAGCTAAGGCTATGGTCTTCCCAGTGAATATATACGGTTGAGAGCTGGACTATAAAGAAAGCAGAAAGCTAAAGGATTGGTGTCTTCAAACTGTGGTGCTGGAGATGACTCCTGAGAGTCCTTTGAACAGCAAGGAGATCAAACCAGTCAATCTTAAGGGAGATCAACCCTGAATAATCACTGGAAGGACTGGTGCTGAAGCTGAAGCTTCAGTATTTTGGTCATTTGACGCCTGACGCGAACAGGGGACTCACGGGAAAAGTCCCTGAGGCTGGAAAAGATTGAGGGCAGAAGGAGAAGAGAGTGTCAGAGGATGAGATGGCCGGACGGCATCACCAATGAAATGAGCACAAACTTGGGCAAACTCTGGGAGATGGTGAGGGCCTGGGAGGCCTGGCCTGCTGTAGTCCGTGAGGCACAGAAAGTAGGACACGATTGGGTGACTGCAAACAGGAACCAGATCCCATATGCCACAACTAAAGTGTTGCAACTAAGGCCTGGCACAGCCAAATTTTTTTTAAAAAAATTGTTTTTAATTTTCAAATGGCAATTGTGTGATTACTTTAAAATTTCCTATTGACAACACACCGCCATTACTACCTGCACTCAGGGCAGACCACCCCCATTTCCCCAATCTTGGCTTGCCACTGGTTTTCACACATATATCTTATTATCCTTACAAAACAAAATCAACGGGTTTAGTTATTAGCCCCATTTTAAGGGGAAGAAGCTGAGAGAATTTAAACAATTTGCCCTTGGTCATACAGCTAAGAAGAAGTCAAGTCAGGATTTGAACTCAAAGCATGCTGATTTAAAAGCTTATCTTCTGTAAAACATGCTAATGCACAGGAATGGTGACGAGAGCTTTTCTTCAGAGACAGAGAAGGAAGAAGCATGAGAGGGGAGAGTATGAGAGAGAATTACAGAGTGGTTGCTTTTATAGCTTTTGGCCTAAGATTTGTCCCATTTTACTTCATCATCTTTTCATTTTTTTCTGGTTACCATTTGTTGTGGGCTGAATTACATCCCTCCAAAATGCATACATTGAGGTCCTAGCTTCAAGCATCTCAGCATGTGACTGTATTTGCGCACAGGGTCTTTAAAGGGGTCAGTGAGTTAAAATGAGTTCATTATGGTGGGTCCGTTTCAGTATGACGGGTGGTTATAAAAAGAGCAGACTTTGACACAGACAAGCCACAGACACAGAGGGAAGCCCAAGGGCAGACACAAGCCACACCTACAAGCCAGGCTGAGGGATCTCAGAAGAAGCCCACCCTGCTGACACCATGATCTTGGACTCTGGCCTCCAGAACCTCGAGAAAATCAATGTCTGTCATTTAAACTGCCCGGTCTGTGGTATTTCATTATAGCAGCGTTGGCTGACGCACACACCATCATCAAGACTTAGACAGAGGCCACCCTTTGGGCAGAGTGGTCTGCCCCAGACTGAGTCCCCACCAAGCCATTCTCATAGGTGATCCATCTGCTGGATTATTTAGCTCCCCAGGATCAAGCTAAAACACACACGTTTGTACCCACAGGAGCGATGGGGCTGGCTCCAGATCGACATTCCTATAAGGGCGCTACCCCACCTTTCCCTTTTGTCAAACAGATATTCCACTTCTCAGAAAGCTGTATTAAATGTACACTGGCCCTCGTTTGGTAGCTACTGAATCAGGGCCTTAACCAAACATGAAATGACAGAAATGTTTCCAGAGAAGGATTAATTGAGCCAACTCAAGGCAAACACAACGTATTTTGGCACTGCTTTTGACAGATGGAAATAAAACAAACATTAGCAACCGGATTGTAGCTAACAATATGCAAAATTAAAGAAGGTACCTTTTTTAACTTCGTCTGGGAGCCCACTGGCTTTTCTTCTAAAAATCTGCAGAAAGAAAAAGACAGAGCTGTTAATCTCATTACACAACCAGTTAGCACATGCAAACAAGGGGAATTAAAAGCCTCTGCATTCAGGGGAGGAAACAGATATTTGACACATATATTTATTAAGGAGACTGGACTGGAAAATAGCATGGCTGTATTAATCAGAAATGGTGTAGAAAACACTTAAATAATACAACAAAATGCACACAGACAGCATAAACTGTTTACAAATGGATGCCTAAGGTCCAAGTATTTTTATCTGAAGGTTAAGTTTTCAATTAATTTTTTTCAGCTTGTTGCCATCTCTTCCAAGCATCATTGTTAATTGCTTAAAAAAAAAAAAAGTCTCTGCATGTTTGAATTCTGGACATGGAGGCCAGAAGCTGTCAGCCATCTAATAGGCCTCAGAGTATTGGAGTAGAAATCAAAACTGCTGGGAAGAAGCTGAAAGCAAATGTCAGGCTCTGAGAAGCCAATGGATTGGTTTCAAACCTCTTCTTCATTTGCTCAGTTTTTCAGAGGTAGCCTGTCACTGAAGAGGGCAAACAGAAGCATTCCACTGCTGGGAATTGCCAAATATCCCAACCGAAGGGGGTCTGCGACAGACAGGCCTACGTGCACACAAGCTCGGTGGATCAGCAGAGAAGGGGCCATCTGCATTCTACTTCTTTAGAATGGAGTAACATCCATGTCCCTGGCTGCAAACAGGCTCATCTAGGGCCACTGGGTTCACTGCCACTGGAAGGCACTCTTCGGGTTAACACTCTCATCGTCTGGGATGATGGGAAACCAGATTTAGGGGACATATGTATACCTATGGCTGATTCCTGTTGAGGTTTGACAGAAAACAACAAAATTCTATGAAGCAATTATCCTTCAAGTAAAAAATTAATTAATTTAAAAAAAGAAAGTAACTAAGAACTGGGGCTAGAAATAGGGTTACATCTTGAGTCGAGGACAGGATTAAAATGGAGGTTTGGGAAGACATATGCTTGGGCTTGAGGGTCAGATTTAAGTTTGAGGATGATTTTAAATTGAGAATAAAGAACACTGGCAACTGAGGATCAAATGGTTAAAAAAAAAAAAATACAGGCGGCCCTGGTGTCTCAGAGGTTAAAGCGTCTGCCTGGAATGCAGGAGACCCGGGTTTGATCCCTGGGTCGGGAAGATCCCCTGGAGACGGAAAATAGCAACCCACTCCAATACTCTTGCCTGGAGAATCCCATGGAGGGAGGAGCCTGGTAGGCTACAGTCCATGGGGTCGCAAAGAGTCGGACACGACTGAACGACTTCACTTTAATTTAAAATAGCCTTGTATGATAGAGAGAACATAGGTGCTTTAAAATAAGGCAAATCTAATTTTATAATCCAGATCAGTCATGTAAAATTATGCAGTCTTACATAAGTCACCTAAATTCTCAGCCTCAGTTTCTTCATCTGTAAAATGAGAAGAGTCTTTATGTTGTACCTTCTAGAAAGAAGCAGTAAAATAATAATAATAATAACGGATAAATGAAAGACTAGATTGATTTTGTTCCCTTCTTCCAAGGGGACATTTGGCATTGTTTGCAGATATTTTTGATGACCACAACACGACTTGGGTGAGGAGAGCTACCAAAATCTAGTGACCAAGGTTCAATATCCTGTTACCCACTCTACAGGCACAGGACATAGTCCTAAAATCATCCGGCCCAAAATGTTCATAGTGTTTATACTGCAAAACTCTAGATTGGATAGGCAGGGTTGGAAGACAGGCAGGTGATGGAAGATAGCCTAGCAGCTAATGAAATTATTTTGGAGAGTTATAGATCATCAATCTATAGATAAATTGATTGATAGATGAGAGATATTCTGATAAAGGACACTTAGGCTTCCCTGGTGGCTTAGAGGGAAAAGCGTCTACCTGCAATGTGGGAGACCCAGGTTCAATCCCTGAGTCGGGAAGATCCCCTGGAGAAGGAAATGGCAATCCACTCCAGTACTCTTGCCTGGAAAATCCCATGGATGGAGGAGCCTGGGAGGCTGCAGTCCATGGGGTCACAAAGAGTGAGACACGACTAAGCGACTTTACTGTCTTTCTTTCACTTTCTAAGCATTCAACAAAGGAAGGGATTTTTTAAAATAAAATCTGAAGATAGGATTCATACCATTAGCGTTAGGATAAAACAGTGGCTAAAGGTGTAGGTGTAATAATAATATAGACAATGAAGTTGTGTCAGCCATCATGGTTAAGTGATTTGTATTCTCATCATATTTGAGATAGGGTTCATCCACTTCTAAAGCTAAGGTTATGGCCAGTACTATGGATCAAGTACTTTGGCCACCTCATGGGAAGAGCTGACTCATTGGAAAAGACCCTGATGCTGGGAGGGGTTGGGGGCAGGAGGAGAAGGAGACGACCGAGGATGAGATGGCTGGATGGCATCACTGACTCAATGGATGCAAGTCTGAGTAAACTCCGGGAGTTGGTAATGGACAGGGAGGCCTGGCGTACGGCAATTCATGGGGTCGCAAAGAGTTGGACACGACTGAGTGACTGAACTGAACTGATTGACTGATGGATCAAGTAAAAGGTTGGGATCAGGGCTGGAGCTGGGGGACAGCACACTGGCAGACCCTTCGCAAGGAGCAGCCAAAGCTCGCTAATTAATTTAAAACATGCAGACAGCCCCGCCAGCATCAAGCATCCTAATCTGAGTCATGGGCAGTTCAAGGAGATGAGGGGGCAGAAATGATGCCACAGACACGTCAGACTGGCCCACCCACAACGGACAGTAACGGCCGCACACGGTTCACTCAGTTCTATGCCAGTCTTTGTATCCAACTCCGTGAGGAAGGAGCAGGAGGAAGCTGGAGGGACTAGGGTTTGCTGTGCAGGGAGAATGCTAGGACATTCCAATACTGAACCCACGTTGAGAACAGGCACCTGCTTGCTCCATCTGTATTGAGAGAACAGGAAGTTGATCAGGCTCAAACTAATGAACTCAGCCACTGCATGAGCTGCCTCGTCCACGGGAATGGCAGGCTTCTCCAGAGTCTAGAAGAGGGCCTTTGGGGAGTCCTGGGAGCACTGGCCTCTGTAGTCACACCTTACTCTCAAAAAGGTGGGTCAGTATGACCACACCAAAGTTTCAAGAAGACAGATATGTAATGTCATCAACGGAAGGACAAAGCAGCCTAAAATACTGCACAATGGGCTGACTTGAAGAAAGACTGCTGGAACAGAACAATAATTGTCTGAATGGAAAGTGGTAAAGCAGAAAAGAGAGGGACAGACTTGGCAATGACTCACCTGCAGTATCCAGGAGAAGGGTCAGTGGATCTGGGAACAGGAGCAACCTGGTTCATGAGCGGGCTCTCCGATAAGCGGCTGGTTTGGTTCCCAGGTCTCCTGAGTGGCTGTTGTGAAACATCCCTGACCCCATCCATCACCCAGTGCTTTTATCCAGCCATAACCAGAAAGTCAGTTCCTGGTTATTCAGTGCAGCAAGTTGAAGCCCTGGTGGGATGACATGAACCTCCTTGTTTCTGGGAAGATCAGTTTCTTCATATAAATTTATAGGCTGCAGATTGGTTTGAACATGTCTCTTGAATCTAATTTCTGGGGCAACTCCCTGTGGGCTGGAATTCCTCCTATCTTCTGCCAAAAAATCTTGGTGATAAAAGGAGAAGTCAGTCTGAACTGCACTGACTTTGTGGTCATACTCCTGATGGGCTCCTAAAAAGACACACACACACAAAACAACTTTAGTGAAACAGAATGTATATATCATAATGTTAACTCATTTTAAGTGTGCAATTCAATGATTTATGTTGTCGTTAACTTACATAGCAGGCAATCAAGACTACAATTCCAGTTTTGAACTCTTCTATCAGCTCCAGAAGATCCTCGTGCTCATTTGTAATTAATCCCTGTTTCCACCTCCTAGCCCCAGGCAACCACTGATTGGTTTACTGTCTCTGTAGATTCGCCTTTTCTGGGTATTTCACATAAAGGGAAAGATGTATTATACGGTCTTCTGCATTCGGCTGCTTTCAACCAGCATAATGCTTTTTGGGATTTGCTCATGCTGCAGCCAGTATCAGTAGTTCATTCTTTGTTATGACTACATAATATTCTCTCGTGTGGGTATTCCATATTTTGTCTACCTGGTTCATGTGTCGAAGGACTTTTGTGCTGTTTCCACTTTTTGGCCATCACGACTAGTATTGTCATGAACTCTGGTGTGTGAGTCTTTGTGCAGAAGTGTTTGCATTTCTCTGTTAGGTATCCTGGAGTGGATTTGCTGGGTCACTTGGTAAATTTATGTCTTCCCTGGTGGTGTCTTAAGCAGTCAGTGACCCAGTGTCCTCCTCGGCATTGTGTAGGGTAACAATAGGGGAGCCTGATAACTTTCTCAACTATGTGTTTACAGCACTCATTCCCTAAGAGACTCCCTACTAGGACTTGTAAGGCAGGCAGGCAAAGTCACTTCAGTAGCTCTACCTTTATATTAAGGACAGCCTCCTAGTAGTCACGTCTGTGGTTGTGATTTCAATATGATTATTCTTTAAAATACATAAAAGCATCCTAAAGACTTGACATCACATAAGATGACACTGGGATATTACTGCCATTGTTAGCATTATTCACTTGTCATCTGCAATTTGAAAGGATGGGGTTTTAAGCTCCAGGTGGCAGGATCAGGAAGCAGCGAAGATCTAATGCAAAGTGCCCTTGACTCTGATGTTTGGTCCCATGACTTCCACTCGCAGTGACAGAAACTTCCTTACAGTGATTTGCCTTCTCAAGCTCTAATTGCTTCACTTTGAAATATGGTGCCACCAACCTCAACACTCAGAATTTCCACAGGATTAAACAAATTGGCAGCACGTTTAATCCCCTCCCATGTGGCTACTGGGTGGTTAAATCACTTGATCCTAATTTTAATTTAGAAAGGTTGTATATCTCAAAAAAAAAAATCTCAAAAACTAAAAGATGTCACAGGATGGCCAGTTCTGCGTCACCACCTGGGTGTCTTACAGTTTAAGACATTATCAATTCGGAAATTACGTCAGGTATCACAGGTTAAGGGCTTAGTCCTACAAGACTCCCCGACCACCTTCAGATGACAGTCATAAGCCCAAGTTGTCACCTGTTCTTCTGATCGACCAGCTACAGAGTGAAGGTTCCAACAACCCCAAACTCCTCCTCAGTTCAGTTCAGTCGCTCAGTCGTGTCCGACTCTTTGTGACCCCATGAATTGCAGCACGCCAGGCCTCCCTGTCCATCACCAACTCCCGGAGTTCACTCAGACTCACGTCCATCGAGTCCGTGATACCATCCAGCCATCTCATCCTCCTAGGGTATGTTTAATTTGCTACAGCAACTCACAGAACTCAGAGAAACATTCACTTACTAGATTACAGTTTTGTCATAGAAGACAGAACTCTGGAATAGTCAGATGGAGGAGATGCATAGGGCAAAGCACAGAGTTTCCATTCCTTCTCCAGCCAGCCATCTTCCAGGAATCTCCACCTGTTCACCAACCAGAAGCTCTCCAAACCCAGCCTTTTGTTTCATGTAGAAGCCTCATGACACAGGAATGATTGATTACACCATTCTAGGGTATGTTTAATTTGCTACAGCAACTCACAGAACTCAGAGAAACATTCACTTACTAGATTACAGTTTTGTCATAGAAGACAGAACTCTGGAATAGTCAGATGGAGGAGATGCATAGGGCAAAGCACAGAGTTTCCATTCCTTCTCCAGCCAGCCATCTTCCAGGAATCTCCACCTGTTCACCAACCAGAAGCTCTCCAAACCCAGCCTTTTGTTTCATGTAGAAGCCTCATGACACAGGAATGATTGATTACACCATTGGCCATGGTGACTGACATCAGTCTCCAGCCCCTTTCCCTTCCCAGCAGATCGGGGGCGGGACTGGAAGTTCCAAGTCTCCAATCACATGGTTGGCTCCCCAGGCAACCAGCTTTGGGCTGCCAATCATCTTCCTTAGCTCTAGGGGATTTTCAGAAGTAACCTCATTAACAAAACCCAGGTGTGGTTCAAAGAGAATTGTTAGGAATAAGAAGATATTCGTTTCACCTTTATGACTCTGCAGTCCTTTCAGGAATAAAGGACAAGAGACCAAACATCACAGCAAAAGATACTTTCACTGGTCTTATGCCTCAGAACTTCCAAGCTTTGAGCCAGAAGCAGAACAAAAACAAAACATAGATTTCTTATTATAGGTCACGTATCACATTGCTTCATGTGTTCACTCGCTCGTTTTATTTCTCTTGGGGATTTATTTGTACAGGATTTTGGTATCTTTCTTTTAAACAGAAATAACAAAAGTAATAGCACAACACATTGCTAAGTCCTTTTGAAATGTATGTTTATATCAGTAATATCATTTAGGTGATTAAAACCTGTGGCTCTCAAGCCTGGTTGCTCATTAGAATCACCTGGAGAGTAACAGTGCTGCGGCCGCTGGGAGAGGTTCTAAGACTTGCCCGAGGTAACGCATCTAAGTCGTGAGGCCAACAGGACCTAAAGCCGGTTTCTAGATTAGTCCCATACTCCTATTCCTGCACCATATTTTCTAAAAAGAAAATTGAACTGGAGTTAAACTAAAATTAACTTAAGCGATGCAAGTCCTGGAGTAGAGAAAGAACAATCTGAGTCCTTGGCAAAAATATATGGACGAGTGGCAATGACACACTCACCGGGAACAAGTCCACAGGAGGGCCGCGTCTAGCCCGGCCCAGCGCATGCGCAAGCCAGGGCCTGGTTTGTTATAAAACTGCTTACTGTGAAGAAGTTCAGAGAGAAGTGGAGATTCTAAAGGGACAGATAAATCTATAAGCAAGACTACTGAGTTGGTAAAATGCCCAGCTCAGCAGTTCAGAGCCAAAACAGAAAGGCTCTGTGAGCAGGTAGGTGCCTTTGTGATGGTAATCAGCTCTGGGCCCAAGAAGCCCTGAGGTCATCAGGGTTTCTGGGATGCTCTGAGGGAACTGCGGTGGCCAGGGAAGCAGAGAAAACAGGTAACCTGGTGACACCTGGGTGGGGCTACTAACTTGTGGCCCTTCTGCCTCCAAGGCCAGACAGAGTAAGTTCCAACTCAGGAATCATTGGGGATTGATGGGGAAGATGCTGAAGAACACACTTGAAGAAAAACTCGAGAACAGAATGGGAGTTCAAGATCATCAAGAAAAGCCCCTCATTTTACAGGTTAAAGGAAACGAAGACCAGAGAGGAGCAGTGACTGCTCCAAGGCCATAGAACCAAGTGGGTGGCAGGTCCAAGCCTTCCTGCCTGGTGGTTCTTCCACCACTGAAAACCACGCATGAAAACATGGACAAAATGCAGACGAGTCCCAGTGACCATCAGGGAGAAGAGCTACGGGGGCGCCTTTCCAGGCACCAGCACTCTGTCCTGCCCTCCTCTCCCTCCTCCAGCCCCCTCCACTCCGCGGAAGGAGCTGTCATTCTGGCTTCTGCTCTGTTACAGGGACTGAGAGAACAGCACGGAAATATGGTGCTTTGCCGTGGGTCTTGGGGTTAGTCACTTCACCTGGTGGGCCTTAAGTAAAATGGTGAGTGTGAAAAGACAGTTCTAATGATACACATTATGCCTAGTACACTCTCTAAACCAGGAATTGGCAAACTACAACCAATTCTGGCCTGCCATCTGTTTTGTAAATAAAGTTTTATTGGAACTCAATTACATCCAATCACTAACGTATTCTCTCTGGATGCTTTTAGAGCTGAGTAGATGCAACAGAGATCATTGCATAGCCGACCAAGCTGAAAATATTTATGAGCTGTCCCTCTACAAAAACTTTGCTGCTTCCTATAAAACACTCTACCTACTACCTGTGACACACACACAGGCAGTCTACCATATATTTATATATTGTCCAGATACTTTTTCTGCTTATGTTTTTGCTTTTAGAAGGAAACTATTTCAAACATACAGCTAAATACAAAAACTCAATAAATGATCCTTGAATACCCTGTTTTAACTGATGATAATATGATTTTTATGGTTTTAAAATATTGTATCATAGTAATCTATAAGTAAACTTAAGCTATTTTAGAAGGAAGAAAAGACATGCACACTTGTACTAGAACTAAATGACCTCCAGACTTTCACACCACTGTAGCAGATTGCTGTCATTCTGTTTGGCTTTTCAGATGGGTAAAAGGGTCTCCCTTACGAGACCCGTGGTCTCAATGATAAGACACACATTTTACAAGAGATTCAGAAAACAATCATGAGTTTTTTCAATTGAATAGTTTAATATTAAAGTGAAAAGCCCATTTTAGTTAGGACATTTGACCACAGTTACCTTAACGAGCAGTTCTTGATGTGCTGCTTAAATGCTAATATAAATAGGGCAAGATATAAATAAAATAAAGATTGATATTGAATTAAATGCCTTTTTCTATCCATACTTATCCTTAACTCACTTGGTGAAATCTCAATCATAGGAATCCATCTTAAGAGAAATGTCCTTTACTAATTCCTATTTCTTTTGTTAGAAAAAGCAAAACCTTTGAGACGTCTCTGGACACCAAGGTTTACACAACTTAATTTAAGTCAAAGCCCCTATAGCCATTTGGTTCCTTAGTGACCTGGTCCCAGCTCACGTATACCCAAGGAGAGACATTTGTTTCATATTCTTTAGACGTAATAGAGATGGAAATGGACATTTCTGCCGCTCTCATTTGATTTCATCATCATCAGTATTTGTCTTCCATAACCTCGAAATGTTTCTTCACAGTATTCTTCATTTGTCCTTTTGAGGCTCTTTCATGGCGTGTGTGCATGTGCATGTGTGTGTATGTGTGCAAGCACACTTGCACACATAAATAGCACCTGCTTTCTAATCCTCTTTCATTCCCTGCCATCAATAACAGGGCTGGAAATGAGGAAACATAAACCGGCATTGAGAGTTCACCTCTGAAAAGTCTCCCTGACCCATGTTCCTCTGATACGGAGCTTAAAGATGCACCAAGGGGGAAAGAAAAGGGGAAGGGCTAAATTGGGAGCCTGGGATTGACAGATACACACGACTACATTTAACTAATAAGGCTCTACCTTGAGCAAAGGGAAGGCACCGCAATGCTCTGTAATGGCCTATATGGGAAAATAAGCTAAAAAGAAGGATACATGTATACGTACAATGGATTCACTATGTTGTACAGCAGAAACTCAACAACATTATAAGTCAACTATACTCCAGTCAAAATTAATTTAAAAACATAACAGTGAGATTCAAGTAAGTATTTCATATAAATAAACCTGCTACAGAAATATCAATATATGTTTATTCAATCAATTCTTCAAATTTGTAGACTCTTGTGACCCATGGACTGTAGCCCACCAGGCTCCTCTGTCCATGAGATTTTCCAGGCAAGAATACTCGAGCGGTTTGCCATTTTCTTCTCAGGGGGATCTTCCGTATCCAAGGATCGAACCCAGGTCTCCTGCACTGCAGGCAAATTCTTTACCAACTGAGCTACCAAGGAAGCCCAGACCAGAATAACATGAAATAAATTTAACAGCATTTCACATGCAGAACTACCAACTTAAAAAAAATGTTTCTGACAAAGCCAAAACATATTTTTCTAAAATTTTAGAACAGAAAGTTGGCTAGGCTAACAGAATTGAGTAGTCATTGAGGGACTTCTCTGGTTGTCCACTGGCTAAGAGTCCAAACTCCCAATGCAGGGAGCCTTGGTTCATCCCTCGTCAGAAATCTAGACCCCATGTGACAAAACTAAGAGTTTGCAAGTTGCAACTTAAGATCCCACACGCCACAATAAGACCTAGCACCAGCAAAGAAATAAATATTAAAAACACAGTCACTGGAACAAGGTCTTGACAGAAATACACATTGGTTTTATCTCAGTGTGCTAATGACTCCACAAGGAAAGGAGGGAGTGACGTGGTCTAAACCCGACGTGTCTGCCTGTGATCCCAATTCCACGCCTGCAGTATGCCTGTCTCGTGGGTGTTCTGCCCCTCTCCAGATGGAAGAGCACACAATTTTTAGCTTTGGGATTTAATATATCTGCCTCAACCTTCAGAACAGCTCTCCCTAAGCCCAGTGATACGGCTCCCACCACACCGAAACCATCCCAACCTCCCAAGCTGGGAGCTAACAGTGTGCTTGACACAGAACCCAAGGGGACTTGGGAGTGGTTAATAATGGAAGATTCTTAAATATATCATAAATATCTATTACCAGGAAGATGAATAATGATAAGAATGCTCCTTTTCTTCAGTGCAAGACTTTCCTCTCTTGATACTTAACCTACCCCTGTGGATGAGGTTAGGCTAGGCCCCTTAATGAGGAACTATTAAGACACCTATAATTAAAATGACTTTTCTCCAGAGTGCACAAGGAAAATTACATTTTTTTTCCTCTTAACAATTATAAAAACATAACAAAATAACCACAGCAAATTTGAAAAAGATAATGTCCCTCCCAATTCTACTCCTCCAAAAGAAGGCATAAACAGATTGTTTCAATCTAGAACTGTTATATGTGGGAGGCATATGGACACCTGGGTAATCCACTTAAAATGCAGGTCCCCAGGCCCAACTCACATAAACTGTGCTACATGAGATTTGGGTCAGGCTCAGAGTTGCACCTGTTAACAACACCCAGGCCATCTGGATAATGGCAGTCAAAAGACTATGCTCCGAGAAACAATACCACATGTTCAACGCTGCTCTTTTTTCTCTTATATAATACAGATCTCCCAGTCTTCCAATTCTATGTTCTAGCTTCTTGTTATCCAGTACATATTTATTTACACTACATTTGTTTTTCAGCCTGGTGAAATTTAAGAGATCAGAATTTAAATCCCCAAACCTCTCTTAAACAAATTTATTCAGATGCATTCTTATTAGTGGGCCAGAGGGCAACTGCATATTTACAGCTTCCACTGTGTACTGTGATATTGCTTTCTAGTGCTGAGCAATTTATATTTAAACCGGCAGATTAAGAGGACCCAATATTCACCACAATGTCACCAGCAATGTGTATTTGAATTTATTTTTACTTTGTTCTGCTAATTTAGTCAGGGTAAAATGGTATCTCAAGGTGGATTTAATTTGCACTTCTTGCGTTTCTGGTGAAGATTAATATGTTTCCCTGTGTTTCTTTGCTATTTATAAGTTTCCCAGAGTTACAGTTAAACTTTTGAATCTCTTGTCACGTTCAGGGCATGGCTTTTTGCTTCTTCCTTGTCAAGGCAACTGAAACTTAACAGAGACCCCCCACCCACCCACCCCCCACCCCTAAAGCCAGTGATTGAACAAGGACTGTGGTTTGGTTCAGTGCCCGGGATGTGCTCTTAGCCAAATTATCTTGTGTCCTGGAGGTCTTAGGGCAAAAATATCCAGATGGGAGGAAGACAGGAAGAAGAAAGACATTCCAAGTCAGCTTTCTGGGAAAGAGACTCTGAGATCAAGATCTACATACAGGAGATTCTTGGGAGGAGCTTCCTCAAGATTAAGACCTGGAAGAGGTGATAGAAGCTGGAGCCAGCTGAGAGAGGAGCTGAGTAACTGCAATCTCAGCAGTGGTCCCGAGGAGCACTACTGATGAAATGACCCTTCACTGTTGACCTACTTGCAGGCAAGGGTTCCGGACTTTCTTCCTGTACATGGACCAGTCATCTGATGTGGGCTATCCCAGGGAAGGCATTCTGAGCTTGGATGAAGCGACTGTTTTCCATAGAAAGCAAATCCCACAGAAGCCCTCAATTGTGAACTGTCAGCCATCTGTACTGTTAGCAGCTGGGGGGATGCATGTTGAGTCCTGAAGAGGGACTCTGGTTGACACATCACACCATCCCCTGCTGAAGGAATCCTATATTGGTTGAGACACTCCAGTTTCCTTTCATATATGCTATCACTTTAGTTATCCACTGATGTAAACCATCCCAAAACTTAGCCTGAAACAAACAAAACATTTCCATTTTGCTCATGATTCTGCCAATGGGGCTGGGCTCAGCTGGGAAATTCTTCTGCTGGTCTTGCTGGTGATCTCTCATTGGCTGTATTCTCTGCTAAGGAAGCTGTGATGGGCTGAGGTCAGCTGGATGATGAGATGGCCAGGCGTCTCTCCCTCTCTCCAGGGATTCTGAGGGCTTCTTCTTCCCACTGTGGCCTCAACAATTCCAGGGAGCATATTTGTATGGTTTTTCCAACAAGGTAATGGGTTTTCTTACATGGAGACTGAGGGCCAGTTCCCAGTGTAAGCCTTTATGGGAAAATGGGGTTTCTCAACCTTGGCACTATTGACAGTTGGGGCTGGATAATACTTTGTTGGACTTCCTAGGTGGTGCTAGTGATAAAGAACCTGCCTGCCAGTGCAGGAGACCTAAGAGATGCAGGTTTGATCCCTGAGTCAGGAAGATCCTTTGGAGGAGGGCATGGCAACCTACTCCAGTACTCTTGCCAGAAAATCCTATAGACAGAGGAGCCTGGTGGGCTATAGTCCATAGCGGGGTGGCAGACTCTTATCCTGTGTGCTGCAGAATGTTTCGCATCCTCTCTGGTCTCTGCTCACTAGATTCCAGCAGCACTCTTCCAATTGGGACACACACACACAAATGTCTCTAGACATTGCCAAATGTCCCATGAGGGGCATAAAAAGGTATAAGAGACAGCCCCCCACCCCTAAAGCCAGTGATTGAACAAGGACTGTGGTTTGGTTCAGTGCCCGGGATGTGCTCTTAGCCAAATTATCTTGTGTCCTGGAGGTCTTAGGGCAAAAATATCCAGATGGGAGGAAGACAGGAAGAAGAAAGACATTCCAAGTCAGCTTTCTGGGAAAGAGACTCTGAGATCAAGATCTACATACAGGAGATTCTTGGGAGGAGCTTCCTCAAGATTAAGACCTGGAAGAGGTGATAGAAGCTGGAGCCAGCTGAGAGAGGAGCTGAGTAACTGCAATCTCAGCAGTGGTCCCGAGGAGCACTACTGATGAAATGACCCTTCACTGTTGACCTACTTGCAGGCAAGGGTTCCAGGACTTTCTTCCTGTACATGGACCAGTCATCTGATGTGGGCTATCCCAGGGAAGGCATTCTGAGCTTGGATGAAGCGACTGTTTTCCATAGAAAGCAAATCCCACAGAAGCCCTCAATTGTGAACTGTCAGCCATCTGTACTGTTAGCAGCTGGGGGGATGCATGTTGAGTCCTGAAGAGGGACTCTGGTTGACACATCACACCATCCCCTGCTGAAGGAATCCTATATTGGTTGAGACACTCCAGTTTCCTTTCATATATGCTATCACTTTAGTTATCCACTGATGTAAACCATCCCAAAACTTAGCCTGAAACAAACAAAACATTTCCATTTTGCTCATGATTCTGCCAATGGGGCTGGGCTCAGCTGGGAAATTCTTCTGCTGGTCTTGCTGGTGATCTCTCATTGGCTGTATTCTCTGCTAAGGAAGCTGTGATGGGCTGAGGTCAGCTGGATGATGAGATGGCCAGGCGTCTCTCCCTCTCTCCAGGGATTCTGAGGGTTTCTTCTTCCCACTGTGGCCTCAACAATTCCAGGGAGCATATTTGTATGGTTTTTCCAACAAGGTAATGGGTTTTCTTACATGGAGACTGAGGGCCAGTTCCCAGTGTAAGCCTTTATGGGAAAATGGGGTTTCTCAACCTTGGCCTATTGACAGTTGGGGCTGGATAATACTTTGTTGGACTTCCTAGGTGGTGCTAGTGATAAAGAACCTGCCTGCCAGTGCAGGAGACCTAAGAGATGCAGGTTTGATCCCTGAGTCAGGAAGATCCTTTGGAGGAGGGCATGGCAACCTACTCCAGTACTCTTGCCAGAAAATCCTATAGACAGAGGAGCCTGGTGGGCTATAGTCCATAGCGGGGTGGCAGACTCTTATCCTGTGTGCTGCAGAATGTTTCGCATCCTCTCTGGTCTCTGCTCACTAGATTCCAGCAGCACTCTTCCAATTGGGACACACACACACAAATGTCTCTAGACATTGCCAAATGTCCCATGAGGGGCATAAAAAGGTTCCTTTTGAGAATCACTTTAGAAAACCTAAAGTATTCTTGGATGTTCTACCACATTCTGTTGGTTAAAACAAGCCATAAACACAGCCTAGATTCAAATCTCATGGCTGCCAGGAGACCTGGTTCATTGAGGGCCACCAAGGGAAGAGACTGCCATAATTCTGTGAGGCTCACATTAAAATTTCCATATTATAATGTGAAGTTAAGGCTCATTTTTCCAGAACCACACAGCTAGGAAGTCACAGCACCGAGATAGGAGCCCAAGTCTGCCTGACACAAAGGGCATACTCTCTCCAACACTTTGAACTGCCTACAGTGGCTTTCAAGGGGTTACTCTTAAAAAGTGAACTAACCTCAATCTAAGAAACTTGTGAGAGAAAAAAGCGAGGTTTTACTTGGGTTTAGTTATGGTTAATAAAGAAAACATTAATCACTTGAAGTGCTATTTTGGAGCTCATGAAACCAAAATGAAGCACAATATGAAATGTTCATTTATTTCTAAGGGCTTATTTTGTTAACATTCAATCATTCAATCCCCTTTGCCTTATTTATAACATTTGAGTGAAATACATTTTTTTAATAACTAAAACTTTATTCTGAGTTTTATAGGCAACAAATTGCTTCTCTTGAAGATGTAGGAGATGGGGGTTGTGGACAAAGCAGGATATATACCGTTGGACACCCCACCCCCAGGTGGGGCAGAGTTGCTTCCCGGGCAGAGTTTCTGCACCAGTGTTCCCTGCTGGAAATTGTAGCCTCTTACAAGACCCCAACTCCTACCAGGGTATGAAATGCCTAGACTTAATGCTTAGCTCCACCACTTACTGTTCACATGACTTTTTAAAAATATTTATTTAATTGGAGGGTAATTACTTTACAGTATTATGATGGCCTCTGCCATACATCAACATGAATTAGCAATAGGCATACATGTGGCCCCTCCCTCCTGAACTCCCCTCCCTCCTTCCTCCCCACCCCATCCCTCTAGGCAGTCACAGAGCACCAGCTTTGGGTTCCCTGCATCATACAAACTCCCACTAGCTATTTTACATATGGTTATATATATATGTGTGTGTGTTTCAATGTTATTCTCTCAAATCATCCCACCCTCTTCTTCTCCCACTGCTTCATGACTTTTGATGAGCCATTTAAATGCCCAGAGCCTCAATTTCCTTGTCTATAAATTAGCTGAAACCCTAGCCTGGAGGACCTGTGTTGAGATGAAATGATACATAGACATGTGATCCCTTTACACTGTCCCTTCCTGAGGAAAGAGGGAAGTGCAGAGGAAACAACAGATACAACCCACAGAAGGTCTTTTTGACTTGAGAGCAGACTAACTCAAGCCTCTTCTTTATCAGATGGGAAGCCCGGTATAGAGGAGGAAGCTACCAGTGGATTAGAGCACACTCTACTGCCACTGTGATTTGTGGATTCTGTACCATCTCTCCTCCCACCCATGAAGCGAGCAGACACATAAAAGGCAAAAATGAAGCATGAATAAATTTCCTCCTCTATTCCCCTCCCACCTTCCCAGACACAACATGGAAACTGAAGAGAAAGAGAACAGAATGAAGACCCTCCGTCCTTAGATACCACTAACTCCCAAGTATTTCTCAAAACACAGTCTGTGAGTTCTTCTCCAAAATGTATATATCACATTTTTTTATAGAGAAAACTCTTTACCTGGAATGCTCAGGACTCTAATGCTCAGGGTCTGGTGAGCTGAATGTTCTGGTTAACAGGAAGGGACCAGGTCTCTCATGCATGGAATTCTAGTTTTCAATGTGGGGACATGGCAACAGGATTTTTGATCAAAGTTTTAATCAGATATAATTTAATGTTTATCTGAAGGCTTCAAAGGTACAGTAGCATTTTGTATTGCCTCCAGGAAATAATAAGAAACATCCACTGCCTAAGACTTGAGGGTAAACATGTAGATTATTGGAGGTTTCTAATTTATATAGTGTGAATGGCAAAGAATTCCTTCATAGTTAAACCAATGTGCATTGAATCCTGGCTCTGGACTTACTAGCCGCCTATTCTTGGGCAGGATAATCTCTACAAGCCTTCGTTTTCAATCTGTGGACTTGATATAAGAGTACTGCCATAAGGAAACAATATAATTATTATAAAGCCCTTAGAGCAAAGCCGCACTCATAGTAAGTACTTTATCAAGTCAACTTTATTTTGCCTGTTCTCTTTTTGGACTCTATTTCAGGTGCATGAAAAATAAACATGCAGAGAAAAAACCGGGAAATACTATAGGACACCTAACTATTCTCCTGGAGGAAATGTTGACAAAGCAAGTGAGGGAGGTTTAGGTATGTGAAGGCAATTTGCTCATCTGCAGCACGCACATCCTGCCTTGTCTACTCATCACAGCCATCCTGTGGCTGGGAATGACGGCTGATAATTCAGGCTGCCAATCTAACTTAAGAGCGAGATTTCTCAAGCCCACGCTAGGAAAACATGCTGTTTGGATGACAGTGCTGGAGTTGGAAAGGCACAGGTGTGTCTGCAGTCCTGCCGTTCGAGTGCTCACAGCTCAGCCCCAGAGGCCCTCCCCACAGTGGGTTAGGAAAGGACACTGTGAGACCCCTGCCTACACCTCCCAGAGACACACGTGACCCCAGAGATGCACAGGGGCTTTCCTCTACCATCAGTCACCCTTGGGCATCTAAAAGCACAACTGCTTTCGTCTAGAGATTTCACCTCAGCTACTGGACCTGATCACTCATCTGATTTTTACTTGGAGAATTATTTCCAAATGTTAGCTAAAGGCTCCCTTTTATTTGTTGGCCGACTGCCTTATTATTGTGTGTGTGCATGCTAATTCGCTTCAGTCATGTCCAACTCTGTGCGACCCTATGGACTGTAGCCCAGCAGGCTGCTCTGTCCATGGGATTCTCCAGGCGAGAATACTGGAGTGGGTTGCTGTGCCCTCCCCCAGGGGATCTTCCTGACCCAGGGATCAAACTTGCGTCTCTTACATCTCCTGAACTGGCAGGCAGGTTCTTTACCACTAGCGCCGGCTGGGAAACCCTGTCATTATTAATGTGCCTTAATTTCAGTTAAGACAACTGATGGCAGACCTTGGCTCAGACAGATGGACCCTCCATGAGGACCCCTTGCCTGTGTCTTGCCACCTGAAGGATTTTTCCATGTGACTGGCTCACATGAGATGGGCTCAGCTCTCCTGTGGTGCCCAGGAAGCAAAATGTTGTCTTGAAGTATGAACAGAAAGGGTAAATGGGCTTCGATGATGCAAGAAACACCCCGGCAAGAGGAGGAACTTGGGATGTGCCAGGCAGTGCTGGACACAGCCCCCTGCAGCCCAGAGAAGCTGCAAAGGAAATGTTAACAGGACACGTGGTTTCTCAAGAGCCAGAGACAGAGCCAGTGTTTCTTTCGGAAGCCCTGTTCAGCGGTGATGGCCGTGTTCGCACTGGCTCTACGTGGGATGCTCCCTGCTGGCTGCACTCACCCAGGGAGAAGGGTCGTGTGGGTGCTGAGTGCATGTTCCCCCGACACTGAAGGAGAGGTGCTGGAAGGAACTGAGGAAACCAGCCTGTGTCCTGCAGGGAAACAGCACCTCATTTTACAGTCAAGCCAGAGAGTAAAGGAGCAGGAAGAAATGGGGATTTCCGTCTGCCAGGTTTGTCTACCACCTTGAAGATGAGGTAGTAGTGGAAAGATGGGCATGGACTTGGGAGCCCAGTGTTCTGGAGTCCCGAGGTTCCATTCTGCCCCGCCTATCGCTGTGTGATGCTGTGTCTCTCTTTCATCACATTGGAACGGGAACGAGATTACTAACTTTGCGGTTTCCAGGTTAAGTGGAAGGAGACATAAAGAAGATATGGTGCCTAATGCATGCATGCTAAGTCACTTCAGGCGTGTCTGACTCTGAGACCCCATGGACTGTAGCCTGCCAGGATTCTACGTCCATAGATTCTCCAGGCAGGCACACTGGAGTGGGTTGCCGTGCCCTCCTCCAGGGGATCCTCCCAACGCAGAGATCAAGCCAGCATCTACACGTCCTGCACTGGCAGCTGGGTCTGGTTGTTTTGTTTTACCACTAGTGCCACCTTGGAAGGCCTTGGAACCTAATGGTTCAAATAAGTATTGCCTATTCTAACTCCCTTTATTTCCCAAGCCTTACCAAATGTGGGTAATTTCCTGCTAAAATCCAATCTCCCTGTCTCCCTAGTAAGAGAACTCTGGTTTTGTTCAAGAGCAGCCATGAGCCTAATGGCAGGACTAAATCTAGCAGCCTGCCTTGTAGGTAGAGATGACCAGGGAAACAGTTACTGAGAGAGGCTTCGGGGAAAACCCTCTTTGACCCTTGTCCAACCTGTTCTTCCATCCAGAAAGCACCGGCCTGGGCTCAGGAAGAGCTTGGATAAGCCTGGTGCCCAAGAAATGTTTTCTGACTGAGCAACAAGAGAAATAATAATAATAATAATAGAGACAACATTATAAGAGCTTGTACCGAGTCTGTCAACATGCTAAGCCCTTTAAATATTTTCTATTAACTTCTATTCACAAAACAGGAAACTAAAGTATAGGAATACATGAATTATATGCAGGAACAAGTGAATGAATGAATGAATGAGTGAACACATGAATGACAAGTGTCTTTGGGAATTCCGGAAAGAGAATTAGAGGTAGACGGTAGGTGCAATTTTCTATAACCAGTGTAACAAACTCCACAAATTTGGTAGCTTCATACAAGACAAATTTATCATTTATAGTCCTATAGATTTTAGTCTGACACGGGTTTCTCGGGGCAAAAATCAAGGCACTGGCAGGGCTGTGTCCCTTTCTGGAGGCTCCAGGGGAGAAGCTGTACCCTTGCCATTTCCAGCATCTAGGGGCTGCCCACATTCCTCAGCTCATGGTCCCATCCTCCATCTTCAAAGCCAACTTTTGAAGGGCTTTTGATGCGGGGCCAACTTCGTACTGGGCTGCTACACTGCCATCTCTGCTCTGCCTTCTACTTTCAAGGGCTTTGTGATTACACACTGGGTCCACCCAGATAATCCAAGATAATCTCTCTATTTTCAGGACATCTGACTGGCAACATTCATTTCATCTGCAACTTTAATTAATTCCCCTCGCCATGTGAGGTAGTATATTACAGTATATTTACAAGGAATTTACAATTCCTTGTCCAAGGATTGGGACATGGGCCTCTTTGGGGACCATTACTCTGCCTACCACAGTAGGCTCTACAGAAGTTCTCCTCACTGTGTGGAGGAATATTTTGCCACAGAAGCAGCTGCAGCGTGTACCTACCTCCACAGTGGGAGGTCAGATCTCAGCTGAAGGATAACAGGCAGAGGAAACCTGTCTGGTTCATTTTCCTGGTGTGGCTGTGGGGGAACAAAACTGGTCACAGAGTCTCAGGCTGCCGCCTTCTGATGCAGACTCCCCATCCACCGTCTAGGGGAAGGACAAGGGTAACACTGGCCAGTCACACCCAGTGGCCATCTGTGGGGCACGGGCTTTCCTCATCTTACTTCCAGTGGTCACTGTGCACACGGGATTGATTTTCAGGAAATTAGAAGAATAAGGAAGAGAAGTTGCGTTTGTTCAACCAAAATCAATCTCTTCACATTTCTTTTCATACTCTTAGTTTAATTAATCATGAGACTTAACTAGGACAGTGAGGCCCTGAGGCAAAGGTCACCCAGCTCAGGGGCCCGGCCTCCAGCTCACAAAGTGGAAACTGGGATCCGAGTCTTCCACTCAGCCTATCTCTAAGCAATCTGACTTGCACCCACCAGTCCCACAGTCAGACCCTTCTCTGGGCCTCTGATCCAAGGCTTTTTAGGCCCAAATGACCACTTCTTGTCCTTATATGCTTATATCTTTCCCTCTATCAGGACCCATGCTGAGACTTCCCTGGTGGTCCAGTGGCTAACACTACACACTCCCAATGCAGGGCGCCCAGTTTTGATCCCTGGTCAGGGAACTAGATCCCACGTGCCACAACTAAGAACCAGCACAGCCAAAACACAGAAGACTCATGCTGCCTGCAGGAAGCAACCTCCCACCACCCCACCTAAGAAGCCCATCTTGGCTTCCTGCTCTCACTTTGTCCAGGTCTGTCTTTGTTCCAGGTCAGTCATTCCATGATGACCGGTATATTTGTTAACGTCCATGATGAGTCTCTCTCACCTGACCTTGGACTCATAAAGACACTTCTACTTTAATTGCTTTTAGTTCACCATCGCCGCCTACCTCTGCACCCGCCATAACGTCTTTCCCACCACTGTCTCTAAATCTTTGTGGCTTAAAAGACAACTGGATGCTTTGAACTAAACCTCATCAACAGATATTTTCCTTCTAATATTTCACCTCAGCACAGCAGCCTCAGAGCAAATCACTTACCTTTTCTCTAATACTTCAATGATTTAAACAAACCCTAACATTTTCTTAGAAGCCGCTATGTCCCTTCTCAAGTCTCTGTCCACGAACGCTTTGTAAGAAATGTCTCTCTGCTCCCCACCCAAAAAGTGAAAGACAAACAAGCTGGTCCTCGAACCACCACTGGTGTTTCTGCAAAGTGATCAACTCAAGGTGACAACAAAGCACAGCAGGCCTGTGAGGCTGAGAGATGGACGCCTTCACCCCACCCCCCCCCGCCACCCCGGAACCAAGGAGCAGATGGAGGTTTTATGCCTAGCTGAGCACCGCTCGGCACCACTGTTTGAACAGAAACATTCCTAGGTCAGATCTCAGAGATAAATAGGTAATTACAATTAATCCTTCCTAATTGCCATCTTTTGCCCAGCACACTGGAAATAACGCCTCACACATTCTTTCCAGGGTCCTCGGGGTGGGCGAGGCCTTGCCTGCTGTCTGGGCAGCTCTCTGCATGAGAGTCCTGTGTCCCCATTTCGCACATGAGAATAAACAAGGCATGTGTTTCCAGAGTTGCTGGGGTGGTGAGAACAATGGTTTTCAGCTGCATATTTCCAGTTCCAGGAGGATTAGATAAAGAGGAAACGATGCCCTGGGAGTGATGAGCATGAAACCAGTCTGAAACACACTGTCCATCCCTGACTTTGGAATGCCATACTTGGCACCTACTGTATACCAGGAACTGAGCTGGATATTTCCACACTATTTCATTTCATCTCCCTAACAACCCTCTGTATTATAAATTCCATTTTATAGCTGACAAATCTCAGACTCGGGGAAGTGAAGTGACTTGCCCCAAGGCCCCCCAGGTAGCCAAAGACAAGGTCAAAATTTGAATAGTTTATTCATTCATTTTGGTTCACTCTTATCATAGAGCTGCAACAAGCATTTAAGATAAAGTTATGAGCACTGTGTCCATATAGCCCAGGCTATTGCGACAAGCTAAAGTCCCTGGAAGGCTGGCCTTTAACCTGAAACTGGCCTGTCTGTCCTGACCAGATGGGACATGCTAAGTAGCTGGGGCCAGGTCCAAGGAGGAATTCAACATTGGAAAACTGTCTTAGGCCACTTTCCTCCTTCCCAAGGCAAAGGTGATTACAGGATCACTAAATACACGTTTGGGCTTCCCTGGTGGCTCAGTGGTAAAGAATCCAACTGCTGATGCAGGAGATGTGGGTTTGATCCCTGGGTGGGGAAGCTCCCCTGGAGGAAGAAATGGCAACCCACTCCAGCATTCTTGCCAGGGAATTCCCATAGACAGAGGAGCCTGGCAGGCTAGAGTCCATGGGGTCACATAGGAGTCAAACAGGACTTAGTGACTAAAGTACTACAGATACAACTTCATAACAAGAGCTTCCATTTCTCCAAAGCCTGGGAGAAATGCCCAGCACAGCACACTTGTTCATGGCCATTTCAAAAACAGCCAAAACAGAACAGAGCAGGGATGGCTGGGGCTCAGTGGGTCAAGACGAACAGACTGGGCTCTGAACTTCAGGTGCAATCCCCAGGTTCAAAGCACTACCCCTGACACCTTGTGGATCGACACAGGTCAAGTCATCTCCTAGAGTCTTCATCTCCCATCAAGTTAAATAATAACTCTTGCTTGTAGACTTATGGTGGAAATCAAAGGAGGTAACATCCAGTATATAGTGTCGTGTTAGCTGCTTCAGCCATGTCTGACTCTTTGCGACCCCATGGACTTTATAGCCAGACAGGCTCCTCTGTCCATGGAATTCTCCAGGCAAGAATACTGGAGTGGGTTGTCATGCCCTTCTCCAGGGGCTCTTTCAGACCCAGGAATTGAACCCAGGTCTCCTGCAATGCAGACAGATTCTTAACTCTCTGAGCCACCAAGGAAGTTAACATCCAGTACACAGGGAGTACATTAAACCAACATGAGAGAAAAGATCCACCAGGGCTGGTGGGCAATGGAGGAAGGGTGCAGAAGGAGCCAAAACAAAGCAGAGTTTCCTGGATAGAAGAGAGGAAGCCCCTTGAAGACAAGGGCCACATCTGTGCCCTAGTGCCTAGGACAGAGTCTGGCACATAACAGGCATTTTAATGAACACAAATTTAGAAACGAATGACAGCTGGTCAGTGTCACAGTGATACAAGAAGAGCTCACTGGAGGACAACCTGATGGAAAAGACTTGAATCCGGGGGCCAGGCTCATGGGTCAGCACATGACTGTAGGGTGAGAGAAAGGTCATCATCCCTCCACACCCAGTTCCCGGAGGACAGCAGAGCCTTGATCTCAAACAGGAAGAAAGTGCCTGAGTTCTAGCCGTGGGGCACTAGATTTGACAAGACTGGCTGCTGCAACGAGGGGCTGGGGCTCCTCGGAGTTCCCAGCCATCCCAGCCAAGCCCACTAGAACAAAGACCACTTCAGATAAGCTCCATGTAGGAACCCTTTCTCTGGGACTTCTGGGTCAATCTGGCAGAAAGACAATGACACCAAAGCGAATCTTAGGTCCCCAAAATACAGCCAAAGGTGTTGCACAAAGAAACATGGTGGGTCTGGATTCCCAGTGCTAGGGAGAAAGCCAGTTTCTTGCCTCCACCAGGCCTGAGTGGCCTCAGAACCTGGCAAACAAAGGCAGGACTGAGAGAGGCCAGCCTGTCCCTTCCCTGCCTTGCCCTCAGGCCAGGGCCCCATGACCCATCTGTCACCATCCCCCTCTGCCTGAGCTCCCATCAGTGTCTGGAATACCATTGTGATCTGGCAGGAACCGTGGCAGGCTACAATTAATTAATTAATCAGTTTTACGCTATCAGCAGTTGCAGACCAGGAATGTTAAATAAACAAATTAAGGGCTGTGTTTCACTAAAGCTCAGCCCAGTGAAATAATAATGAGGCAAAGTGAACTGCCCTGAACAGAAGGAAGAGGAAGGATGTTATAAGGGAAATTCACCAGGGCAGTTGCCAGGGTCCAGCCCCGGTGGATCCAGGGAATTTGAAGGGGAGACGGCGTCGGCAAGGAAAACTTCAGTTCAGTTCAGTCGCGCAGTCGTGTCCGACTCTTTGCGACCCCATGAATCACAGTACGCCAGGCCTCCCTGTCCATCACCAACTCCCGGAGTTCACTCAGACTCACGTCCATTGAGTCTGTGATGCCATCCAGCCATCTCATCCTCGGTCGTCCCTTTCTCCTCCTGCCCCCAATCCCTCCCAGCATCAGGGTCTTTTCCAATGAGTCAACTCTTCGCATAAGGTGCCCAAAGTACTGGAGCTTCAGTTTTAGCATCATTCCTTCCAAAGAAATCCCAGGGTTGATCTCCTTCAGAATGGACTGGTTGGATCTCCTTGCAGTCCAAGGGACTCTCAAGAGTCTTCTCCAACACCACAGTTCAAAAGCATCAATTCTTCGGCGCTCAGCCTTCTTCACAGTCCAACTCTCACATCCATACATGACCACAGGAAAAACCATAGCCTTGACTAGACGGACCTTAGTCGGCAAAGTAATGTCTCTGCTTTTGAATATACTATCTAGGTTGGTCATAACTTTTCTTCCAAGGAGTAAGCGCCTTTTAATTTCATGGCTGCAGTCACCATCTGCAGTGATTTTGGAGCCCAAAAAAACAAAGTCTGACACTGTTTCTACTGTTTCCCCATCTATTTCCCATGAAGTGATGGGGCCAGATGCCATGATCTTCGTTTTCTGAATGTTGAGCTTCAAGCCAACTTTTCCACTCTCCTCTTTCACTTTCAACAAGAGGCTTTTTAGCTCCTCCTCACTTTCTGCCATAAGGGTGGTGTCATCTGCATATCTGAGATTATTGATATTTCTCCCAGCAATCTTGATTCCAGCTTGTGTTTCTTCCAGTCCAGCATTTCTCATGATGTACTCTGCATATAAGTTAAATAAGCAGGGTGACAATATACAGCCTTGACGTACTCCTTTTCCTATTTGGAACCAGTCTGTTGTTCCATGTCCAGTTCTAACTGTTGCTTCCTGACCTGCATACAGATTTCTCAAGAGGCAGGTCAAGTGGTCTGGTATTCCCATCTCTTTCAGAATTTTCCACAGTTTACTGTGATCCACACAGTCAAAGGCTTTGGCATAATCAATAAAGCAGAAATAGATGTTTTTCTGGAACTCTCTTGCTTTTTCCATGATCCAGCGGATGTTGGCAATTTGATCTCTGGTTCCTCTGCCTTTTCTAAAACCAGCTTGAACATCAGGGAGTTCACGGTTCACATATTGCTGAAGTCTGGCTTGGAGAATTTTGAGCATTACTTTACTAGCATGTGAGATGAGTGCAATTGTGCGGTAGTTGGAGCATTCTTTGGCATTGCCTTTCTTTGGAATTGGGATGAAAACTGACCTGAGTCTAGGTCTCAAGGAAAACTTATTTATTATTAATATAAGATTAGATTAGGAAATAATAGTATAGTAGGAAATTTTAGATGGAGAAAAGGAGGCTGAATAACTTGGTTTACGTGGAAAGCCAATAAAGTTCCAGACAAGGAGCTTGCACCATCTACGTTAGGCCACCGGCGTCCGTTTGAATATCGGAGAGTGCCCCATCCTGGGCTCTTTCTCTTACAGATCTTAGCAGCCGGGACAGGTATAGACACGGCGAGCCTCCACGCCCCAGATGGGAATTCAGCCAGAAATTAGAGAAATTAAGAGACACGGGGGAAACCAGTCCTTCCAAGGACTGGCCCCTCCTCTATTATCTTAGAAGGGTCTTTTACGCCTTTTTGATTGTACATAGAGATCAGCATTAGCAGCCCAAAAACCAGGCTTTCTATTTGCATACCCTCCCATATACAAAAGGTCTCAGGTGGTTTACATTATCTTCTGGCCAAGAGGCCTGTTAACATTTTTATGGCTCTCTTCCTGGGTAATTGTCTATCAACCAGAAATCTCCTTTTCCCCAGAAGTGTTTTTTCTTTACTCTGCATTACCTTCAAAGTACTAAATAAAGTTACATTCCTGTAGAAAAAAGGTGCAGTGGGTTACAACAAAGAAAGTACTTAACTCAAAGATCTAATATTGCTAATACCGGTCTACTACCTGTTTTTCTATATACCAACTATACCTTACAAATAAAAATTTGGCAGCAAGTATTGGCTCAACAAGTGAAATCTTTTATCAGTCCTATTCCAATGATTATGACTCCTCGGAAGCCCCTACATTCCTAGGATGTTTTAAGCTTGTCGGGGAGACCTCAAACAATCACATATGCATCCTGCAGGCAGGCTAGAAAGCCATCAGAGAGGTTTCTGGGTTGAAACACCCTTTCAAGTGCAGAAGACTAAAGCCCTGAATTGACTTTTTCCAGAAAATGTCAGAAGAGTGGAAAAGCAGGCAGATTCTTATTTTGGGGGGGTACGTGCTCAGGAAATGCCAGGGGGAAAACCTGAGATCTGACTCGTCCTTGCCCATCAAATCTCTGCCACATGACCACGTCACGGGTGGGATTCCTCACGTTGGCTTCCAGCAGGCAGTGAAGGCCTAGAAGAAGGCAGGGAAGATTCTGCTGGGGGGCCCTCTCATCCCATGTTCCACTCGAGGAAAGTGCTGGGACCCACAAGAATGGCAGAGAGAGCAGAACTCTGCAGCCAGAGAGGAGTGGACTTGAAACTCAGCTTGCCTGCTTATCAGAAAGTCCCTTCATTGCTTTGAGCCTCAGTTTCCTAACTCATCAAAAGGAGGAAGGGAGCAGCAGTCATCTTCACGGGCCAGCCTTCATTACCACTTCTGCGTAGCAGCCTGTAGTGGGGGGCTGACACCTGTGAGGCATGCGAGCAAGGAGGTGGGAGGGTGGTCCACACTCTGGCTCCACATCTTAGAGTGGCATGACCCCAAGTCTCCCAGAGGCCCCCTTGGGTTGTGCCTCCATACACAGAGCTTGCTCATTCACACTCTGTATTGGCCCCCTGCTGGTGCTTCCCTGCATGCTAAGTTGCTTCAGTCATGTCTGACTCTTTGCAATCCTATAGACTGTAGCCCGCCAGGCTCCTCTGTCCATGGGATTCTCCAGGCAAGAATACCAGAGCGGGTTGCCACGTTCTCCTCCAAGGGACTTCTGGACCCAGGGATTGAACCCAGCTCTTATGGCTCCTGCATTGGCAGGTGGGTTCTTTGCCACTAGAGCCATCTGGGGATCCCACAGGAGGTGATTCCCTGATCACCCACAAGACCAAACACCTGCAATTAAAACCTGCTTCTGGGAGAACCCAGCTTGAGGCAGTGGCCCTGGACAGATGCGAGGGTTATTTTCAAATGTTCCGCCCCTTCCTCTTTCAGTTACTTTGTAATTTCAATTGATAGAGGCCACAAGAGTTTAAATTTCTCCAAGGAGGTCCCACTGGTAGCACAGAGTGGGGAGCGGGCCTTCCTGGTCAGCAATTACGCACCTGCAGCCACCAAGGAGCAAGGCCTGGGCCAGGGGCTGGGTGCCCAGGCGTGAGCAGCAAGGACAAACCCCACTAGCGTGGATAAGAGGCACGGGCCCCCACCAGGTGTGACTCTGAGGTGCAGGACTGGATGGGGGCCTTCTGGTCCTGGGCTTGGAAGGTTCATCACCCGCCTATGGGATGGGAAGCCAGACATACCCTGGCATGACCCTCAGTCTCCTCAGCAAAGTGAAGACATTTGGACCTGGGCTGCAAATGAGGCAAGAGCTCTGGGACCTTTCAGAATCTGTCTGGCCCATTCTCACAGAATCTGTGGTGACTCATCCAGAAATTGATATCTGGGCAATGTTCCAGCATCACTGTTGGATAATAATGTTCTTTCCCAAGGCTTTATCTAGACAGATCAGCAAATGGGGCTGTTAGAAAAGTATTTTTCCTCTGGCAGGGTCTTCTGTGTAGAAGCTGAGTGTGATCTCCAGGGAAGGATCCCTGACACGTACTTGAGGCAGCAGCCTCTCAATTCTCCCCTAAAGATACCATCATGCAGGCATCTTGTCGAGATGTCCTACGCTCCTATACATGGGATTCCCCCAGCCTTGGGTTCTAGTATGAAACAGAGACAGTGCATCTGAAAGCCAATGAGAAAAGACTCTAGAGAATATTCTAGAACTTGGAGAAGAGGGATCAGAGGAGTTACACCATGGGCCAGTTACAGAGGTGGTCCCATGCTCTCCCCGGCCCTAGGTGTCTTTGAGAGGCTGCAGAGGGTCCCAAACATGTTCTAACCAAGGAGACAATTGTCTCAGGACAGCGTTTCCAATTAGGACCCTGCTGTGGTGATGGGCAGAAGGAGAGGAGGATGACAGAGGATGGGATGGTTGGATGGCATCACCAGTTCATTGGATATGAACTTGGGCAAACTTCGGGAGATGGTGAGGGACAGAGAAGCCTGGCGTGCTGCAGTCCACGGGGTCATAAAGAGTTGGACAGGACTTGGTGACTGAACAACAACAAAGGTGATGGGCTTTTCTGTCAGTTACAGGTAGAGAATCTAAGTGACAAATAGTGACAGGGAGTTCCTCTATGACTGCACAAAGATCCGCCTGGCAAAGAATGTTAAATATTCCTCTCCTGCCCTCCCCACCACACACACATACACACACACACACGCACACACACACATGTTTACCCTACATATGTTTACCCTGCTTTGCCCTGTGCTGACACTGCTTCTATCATTGCAGCTGTCTGAGAACATCAGAGTACTCTGAAATGTCACATGACGGTTGTGGGATGGTCTCACTTGGTACCACCCACCAGTATCTCCTGGATCCCTACTCCCTGCATGCACACCTTCCAGCTAGAACCTGGGGACTTTGTTCAGCTCTCCCTGAATATAGGATATATTAATACTATGCTATGCTATGCTATGCTAAGTCACTTCAGTCGTGTCTGACTCTGCGACCCCATAGACGGCAGCCCACCAGGCTACCACGTCCCTGGGATTTTCCAGGCAAGAACACTGGAGTGAGTTGCCATTTCCTTCTCCAATGCATGAAAGTAAAAAGTGAAAGTGAAGTCGCTCAGTTGTGTCCAACCCTCAGCGACCCCATGGACTGCAGCCTTCCAGGCTCCTCCGTCCATGGGATTTTCCAGGCAAGAGTACTGGAGTGGGGTGCCATTGCCTTCTCCGATATTAATACTAGTAATGGAATAATGATAAAACTAACAACCATCGCTGTTCATGGGTTGCCTTGTGTCAGGCCCTGTACTGTTTTACATGCATTAATTCAGGGGTTTCAAGAACACTGGAGTGAGTTGCCATTTCCTTCTCCAATGCATGAAAGTAAAAAGTGAAAGTGAAGTCGCTCAGTTGTGTCCAACCCTCAGCGACCCCATGGACTGCAGCCTTCCAGGCTCCTCCGTCCATGGGATTTTCCAGGCAAGAGTACTGGAGTGGGGTGCCATTGCCTTCTCCGATATTAATACTAGTAATAGGAATAATGATAAAACTAACAACCATCGCTGTTCATGGGTTGCCTTGTGTCAGGCCCTGTACTGTTTTACATGCATTAATTCAGGGGTTACCAAAGGCCTAAATCTACACAACTCCACTACTCCACCACTTGTTTATGTAAGTAACATTTTATTGGACCAGCCACACCCATTTGTTTATGTATCACCTACGACTGCTTTGTTGCTGCAACTAAAGAGACGGCATAGTCAATCTGCTTTATTGACTATGCCAAAGCCTTTGACTGTGTGGATCACAATAAACTCTGGAAAATTCTGAAAGAGATCAGAATACCAGACCACCTGACCTGCCTCTTGAGAAACCGACATGCAGGTCAGGAAGCAACAGTTAGAACTGGACATGGAACAACAGACTGGTTCCAAATAGGAAAAGGAGTACATCAAGGCTGTATATTGTCACCCTGCTTATTTAACTTATATGCAGAGTACATCATGAGAAATGCTGAGCTGGTTGAAGCACAAACTGGAATCAAGATTGCCGGGAGAAATATCAATAACCTCAGATATAAAGATGACACCACCCTTATGGCAGAAAGTGAAGAGGAGCTAAAAAGCCTCTTGATGAAAGTGAAAGAGGAGAGTGAAAAAGTTGGCTTAAAGCTCAACATTCAGAAAATGAAGATCATGGCATGTGGTTCCATTGCTTCATGGGAAATAGATGGAGAAACAGTGGAAACAGTGTCAGACTTTATTTTATTTTATTTTATTTTTGGCTCCAAAATCACTGCAGATGGTGACTGCAGCCATGAAATTAAAATATGCTTACTCCTTAGAAGGAAAGTTATGACCAACCTAGATAGCATATTAAAAAGCAGAGACATTACTTTGCCAACAAAGGTCCGTCTAATCAAGGCTACGGTTTTTCCAGTAGTCATGGATGGATGTGAGAGTTGGAAGAAAGCTGTGAAGAAAGCTGAGCACCGAAAAACTGACGCTTTTGAACTGTGGTGTTGGAGAAGACTCTTGAGAGTCCCTTGGACTGCAAGGAGATCCAACCAGTCCATCCTAAAGGAGATCAGTCCTGGGTGTTCATTGCAAGGACTGATGCTAAAGCTGAAACTCCAATACTTTGGCCACCTCATGCGAAGAGTTGACTCATTGGAAAAGACTGATGATGGGAGGGATTGGGGGCAGGAGGAGAAGGGGATGACAGAGAATGAGATGGCTGGATGGCATCACTGACTCGACGGACATGAGTTTGGGTAAACACCGGGAGTTGGTGATGGACAGGGAGGCCTGGTGTGCTGTGATTCTTGGGGCTGCAAAGAGTCAGACACAACTGAGCGACTGAACTGAAATAGAAGCCTAAAATAGGTCCTATCTAAACCAAATTGGAAAAGACACACGTATCCCATTGTTCATTGCAGCACTATTTACAATAGCTAGAAAATGGAAGCAACCTAGATGTCCATAAACAGATGAATGGATCAAGAAGTTGTAGTACATATACACAATGGAATATTCAGTTCAGTTCAGTTCAGTCTCTCAGTTGAGTTGGTGATGCCATCCAACCATCTCATCCTCTGTCATCCCCTTCTCTTCCTGCCTTCAATCTTTCCCAGCATCAGGATCTTTTCAAATGAGTCAGTTCTTTGCATCAGGTGGCCAAAGTATTGGAGTTTCAGCTTCAACATCAGTCTTACTCAGCCATAAAAAAGAATGCATGTGAGTCAGTTCTGATGAGGTGGATGAACCTAGAACCTACTATACAGAGTGAAGTGAGTCTGAAAGAGAAAAACAAATATTGTATTCTAATGCATATATATGGAATCTAGAAAAATGGTACTGAAGAATTTATTTACAGGGCAGCAATGGAGAAACAGACATAGAGAATAGAATTATGGAGATGGGGGAAGAGAGGGTGAAATGTACAGAAAAAGTAACATGGACACTTACATTACCATATGTAAAATAGATAGCCAATAGGAACTTGCTGTATGGCTCAGGGGCTCTGTATCAATCTAGAAGGGTGGGATGGGGTGGGAGATGGGAGGGAGGTTCAAAAGGGAGGGGATATACGTATACCTATGGCTGATTCATATTGAGGATTGACAGAAAACAACAAAATTCTGTAAAGCAATTATATTTCAATTAAAAAATAAATTAAAAAAAATAAGTCCTATCTAATCCTTTATGGAAAAACTTTGCTCACCCATGCATTAACTCATATTCCCCCTTTCCAAAGTCCTGTGACTTGGGAATCACTGTAAAAGTCTTTTATATAAAAAGAAACAGGAATCCAGAAAGATTAATCACTCAAGGAAACACAGCTTGTAAGTGGCAGAGGTAGAATTTGAAGCCCAGGAGTTGAGGGTACAAGTCCTGGCCTCCTGCGATCTAGCCACAACTTCTCTGGAGACTCAATCAGAAATGACCAATGAACCACTGGCTAACAGGAGGGCCGGGAGGGCTGGGACAGGTGTGGGGATTAATGAGGTCACCAGCAGCCCCAGGGCAGCAGGGGGGGGCCAGGGCCTCGCAGGTGTGCTAAATCTGGAAGGGCTTTTTGCTCCATCAGCACTGAGTGGCTCATGTCTGCGGGACTTACAAGGCTCGGCATTATGCAGAGCAACCTGTTACCTGCCATTAGGGATGCCTCAGGCTTTGTACTACCAAGGCCTGGTGAATAGCAGATACTTAAACTTGTTTGCCGGAGAAGGAATGGCACCCCACTCCAGTACTCTTGCCTGAAAAATCCCATGGACAGAGGAGCCTGGTAGGCTGCAGTCCATGGAGTCGCTAAGACTCGGACACGACTGAGAAACTTCACTTTCACTTTTCACTTTCATGCATTGGAGAAGGAAATGGCAACCCACTCCAGTGTTTTTGCCTGGAGAATCCCAGGGACGGGGGAGCCTGGTGGGCTGCCATCTATGGGGTTGCACAGAGTCAGACACGACTGAAGTGACTTAGCAGCAGCAGCAAACTTGTTTGCAAAGGTCGCCCTCTCTCTTCTGAAATCTCTTTTCCACTTTGGATGGAGAATGGAGCCATGCTGTAATAGTCCTAGAATTTCAAAAGTATCCTCGAAGCCAGGAAGTCATCCCCCGCCCTGGGATCGCTGTCCTCCCCAGAACACTCCCTAAGGTAGTTTGTCCTGCTCTTCTGGGCCCATCACAGGACCCCAGGCTAGGCATCCCTCTGTGTTTCCACTGCCCCTCCTATGGCCTGGGTCTTTCCCACCAGGGACCAGTGATGCCCACCTTCAGCTGTCTTCAAAGCCTGCAGAGTTTTGTGCACACACAGATGCCCCAGCCTTCTCCAGACAGCCTGCTTAACCAGGGGCGATGTGGTGCTCGGAGTCTGTTAACATCCCACCAGGACTCTGTGGCCTGAGAGCTAGTGCCATGATCCATTATGCTTCAGGACATCCCGGTGTGCTGAGGGCAGCTTTGCAAACCTTGGTGGACCTGGAGGGGTCCCCTGAGTATGACTGGTACTCTCCTTTCATCAGTCAAGACGTGTCATGAAGGGCCACAAAGGCTTCTCATTGGAAGTTTCCTCTGGTCAGAAAAATCACAGCAGAGCAGGTTGGTTTTATTGGTACTAATTAGCATAACAAACGTCCAACCTGAAAAGTCTAACCTTACAGTCTAGGAAGTTTGCCAGCATCTCCATCCACTCAGGTCATTGTTTAACTTCGGCATCTACAACTTCAATAAAACTGCTTACATTTAAATGGTGAAGGAGTTGCATTTCCCTTATTGCAAGAGAATAGAATTTGGAAATCTAGGGATGGAATTTTGTCAAAATCTTATTTAAAAGAAAGAAGAACTGATGTTATGAAGCTTCAAGTGATAACATGAAGTTTGCAGTTAGATCAAGGTTCAAACTCAGGCCCTGACACCTCTGAAATATCATTACCTTGGACAAGTCTCTCCATGTCCCCAACCCTAATGTTTTCATTAATAAAATGAAGATAAAGATGCTCCCCCTCCCCAGAGTGACTAGAGCATAAAATACTTAAGGTCTCAGGACATGGTTGGTCCTCAATAAACAGAGTAAGACTGGCTTCCCCCTGAGAAGTTTGCAGCCTGATAGGAGGGGGAAAATCATGTACAGAAGTTATGACCTAAGCCAGATCACAAGGATAGTTCAGAGGATCAGCACAAGGAAAAAGGGAAGACTTTAAGAAGAAGGAAGTGTTTAATCTTGATTTGGGAGGATGATGTGGTGGGATTGCAACATTTAAGGATGGGGAGGAAAGGCAATCCTGTTGGAGAGACGACAGAGGCTCATAGGGGCAGCAACAGGCACGACCAGCCAAGGGCATTTCCCACCTCCCACCGAGGTTTCAGCAATAGATGCAGAGATGAGGCCCAAGGGTCAAGCAACCCAAGGTGCCTTCATTTCCCCACCAGGACAAACAGTAGCCTCCTAGGGGAGGGGAGAAGGACTGAAACAGGTTTGATCTCCAAGGTCAGCTTAGGATTGAGGAGTTTGGATATTTTTGTCCTCTCTGCCACCAGCCAGGGGGCAGGGGCATCTCAAAGCCTAGAGGCAGAAGGTCCAGGATAAGCAGGCTGAGAGAGCCAGGGAGCTGCTGAGACAGTGAGCTCCTGACAAATGGGAGCTTTACTCACCCCTGGTCCAACACACCCCACAAAGAGAGCCAGCCAACTGGTCTGCCATATAAGGCATTTTATTTTTCTGCAACAGATGCTTTTTTCATCTACTTATGGAAAGGGAAGCTCTAGGGGCAGGAGAATGAGGTTTCTGTAGTTTGGGATGGCTCAATATTTTCTCAGATGCGCTGCCTCAGCCTTTGTGGCCAGAGAGGAAGCAGGGACCAGAGGCACACCTGACCCAGTGATCCCACACTGTGCCAAGAGGCCCTCAGGACACCAGTGTCCTGCCTGGCAGTTCAGTTAAAAGGCTCTGAGGTCAAAAGTCTTCAGGAAGACTGAAGACTATACCCTGGTGGTATAGTGGATAAGATTCCACCCACCAATGCAGGGGACACGGGTTCAATCCCTGGTCCAGGAGGATTTCACATGCCATGGAACAACTAAACCCGTGCACCACTACTGAAGCCTATGCATTCCAGAGCCCATGAGCCACAACTAGTGAAGCCCCTGTGCCTAGGGTCAGTGCTCCACAACAAGAGCAGCCACCGCAACAAGAAGCCCGTGCACCGCAACTTGAGAGTAGCCTCCACTCGCCACAGAGAAAAGCCTGCATGCAGCAACCAGGGCCGGTGCAACAACAACAGAGAGTCTTTGGAGGAGGCTCAGCTGCACTTTCTTCATGGCAGTGGGACTTCAGAGAGGCTGAGATGCTGGCACAGGTGAAGGATATGTAGAGGACTAGGGTGGGCAGCGCTTTCCAAGTTCACAGCACCAGACTGCTGCCACCTTGCCTTGTTCCCTAAGAGGCCCTCTGAATAGCTCTGCTGCCCCAGCATCCAGGGAGCAGTTTAGGGTGGATGGAGATGGTGATATTAAGGGCCAGGGCCATCCTGGGCAGGTGTGTGCACCTGTGCTCGGGAGGCAGTATGAGCCTGAGTCTCCTCCAGCCTGTCTCCCCACCAACCTATTCCCAGCTGCCTCTGAAGAACAGATACTCCCAACAGCGGCCCGCGTGCCTGGCCCTGTGCTTCCTGATTGAATTTCATTCCCATGGTATTCATCCTCAGGTCAACCATGTGCAATAGTTACCATCAAAATCATTCTATAAGAGGAAACCAAAGCAGCTCAAGGAGAGGAGGGTACTACCCAAGGCCCCACGGGAGAGGAGGGATTGTCTGTCTGTCACAATACTGTGGGCATTTCAACCCCACGCCAGGAAAAGATCCAGGGACAAACACTCAGTTTCTCTGCAGTTGAGGAGAAGAGAAATATGGGGTGCTGAGATGGGCACTATAGCAGAAAAGTCAGAACGCAAACCACAGCAGCTGCTGTCTAAAGACATATGAGAGACAAGCTAGGCTCAAGGGAGAAGCCAGCAAAGCCAATGGGTTCCAACTTTCCATCCCTGTACTGCTGGGGAATCGAGCTGCCCCACTGGCTCCAGGGGATTCCTGTGCCCAATCTGGGTCATCAGATAATTGACAATACCCACGCCAAGGAAGCCCAGCATCCACCCACAACAGAACATCACGTCAAAGATGAGGAAACTTGCAGGAAAGAGTCAAATTCAAAAATCCATAACAGTAATCCAGCCTACAGAGGGAGGGTTAGATTAGCAACATCGTACGTTAAAGGTTACAGGAGAGGAGGGGTGTAACACTGTGTTGGACTCGAGCAAGAAAGAGAGAAGATGGGAAATGCAGAGGTTTCCAAAGTGTCAATTACTGGGATGGCCAAGGCCACGGAAAGGGACCCCTGAAGGGAAGGCTGTCCCACAAACTGCTTTCAGATGTCAGTCCCCAGAGCTCCTGCTGTCTCCAGGAAAGAGGGAGCAGGAACAGGCAGCATGCTGTCCCCACGCCTCTTTTCCAGGCTTGGCTAGAAGAAGCCAGGCTTGTGAGCTGAACCGTGCCCTCCCCACCCCAAAATCATTCGTTAAAGTTCTAAATCCTAGAACCTCAGAATATGAGCTTATCTGGAGATGAGGTTTTTACTGAGGTGACCAAGTTAAAGTGAGGTCATGACGGTGGACTCTAATCCAATATGACCGCTGTCCTGGTAAGATGGGGAAATTCTGGACACAAACAAGTACACAGGGAACAAGCATATGATGTGAAAGGATGCAGCAGACGGCCACCTACAAGCAAGCCAAGGACAGCGGCCTGGAACAGACCCTTCTCCCACCCCGCAGAAGGAACCAACCCAGCCAACACCTAGAGTTTGGACTTACAGCCTCTAGAACTGGGCAACAGTGGGTTTCAGTCATTTAGTTCACCCAGTCTGTGGCAGGTCTAGCAAGTTAATTAAAGGGCCTAAAAGGAAAGGGACAGGATGCACAGATGTGTTAGAAGGAGGGCCGCCTCCAGCGCTGCCAGACCAGGCACCATCTGAAGACCCCTCAGAACCGGATGGAGTCTGTCTCTACCCAGGCAGAGGCAGAGGATGAGCAGACAGGTGGGTCCTCCGAGGCCCCTCTTGGGATGAAGGAGCCACTAACCAGTGAGCGATGGGTTCACTGAGCAACCAGGATGAGTTCAGCCCCAGGGAGCACACAGGCCACCAGGTCACCTCACTCACCCAGGCACATGACCATTCACAAACCCACCCCGCATCTCTGTGACTCCCCACCTGCCTGCCCTCAACCATTCCTCATTTACGACTGACCAGGGGAGCTGCAGGCCTACACCACTGACGGAGGACTGGGCCCCTCTGGTCTTCTCATTTTCCACAACGTTTCACGGCAAAATCGCTCTGGGTATCGTCTCAAGCTGACTGGCTGGGAGGCAGAATTTGAGACAGAGGTTGGTAAGCCAAATGTCTATTATGGAGCCCTCTTGCGCTCCACAGGAGGGCAAGGAAAGAAGCTGGACTGGGCAGCAGGAGCAGGTAAGGTGCAGTGGAGTCTCCACGGAAGGCCCAGCCAACTCCACAGGGAACTCGAAGAGGTGGGGACCCTGCACAGCAGTTGGGGTGAGAGGGCCAGGCCTTTCGACCCCCACAGCACTCAGCCGTGCAAGGTGGGCCACCCTAAAAATAGAGCCAGACTTTGGGGCAGGAGCTCTTTCTAGCTGAGGAAATCCTGTGCTGAGGACTTCGTGGCAAATCACAGAGTCCTCCACGGATATATGAAGTTTAGTTTGTACCAGGGTTTTCAAGACCCCATTCCTGGGCTCCCCAGGAGGCTGCAAAGCCCAGTCTGCTGTGCCATCCAGGTGTCTCCTCAGCCATCCCTTTTCTCCTGAACCTGTGCCCACAGCAGAAGCCCATTAGCTTCACTAAAGTTGAATTTCAGTTCTGCCATCAGATGTCCATGTGCTCTCGGGAGCTCTACTCTGCTACATAATTCCTCCAGGAGCTGGAGAGAGGGGGACTGACAGAAGCAGTAAGCTGGGTCTTTCCCCAGAGTCAAGTTTCCAAGGGGAGAACATCTTTAACCACTCCTCTGTGCTAAATCCACTTCACAGCCTGCCACGCTGTGCAGAACAAAGTTACACGTGACGGTGGCAGCTGCTGACGCCGCTCTGGCTCCATGTCGTGGCTCTCAGTAACAGGGCACACCTGAACACAGAGGGCCTCACCCTGGCATATCCGGTAGAAGAGAGGTCACCTCGGAGGAGATGCTATAGCTGGACCTTGAAGAATGAGGAATCATAAAGAAGAAGAAAGGAGCAGGCATTCCAGGGAGAGAAAAACATGTGCACAAGTATGGAGGCAAGGAAAACATATTTTAACAGGAGAATCCGTATCCAGAGATGGATGGATAGCAATGTATTTCTCACATGAGTGAATGTCATGTGTTTGACCTTGAACTCAGAGGACTCCTGAATCTTGGATTAAAACTGCAAAAGTGTGGATTTCCATGCCAAAATACTGCTAAGAGAACTATGTTCCATGCTCAGTTGTGTGGGACGAAGAAGAAAACCCAGTCTCCCGGTTTCCAAAGGCCGCCTCTTATCACGGTGGCTGGATGTGAACTCTGACTTGGCAGATTCTGAGTGAAATGTCAGCTTCAGCATTTACTAACCATGAGATTCGGGGAAAGTTACTGAACAATCCATTCCTTTTGCTCTGTGAAAGGTAACAATGGCCCCTTCAGGGTAGTTTTGAGGATGTTAAGGTGGTGGGGGGTTGGGGCAGAAGAAGGAGGTATTGTATGTAAAGGATGCCGGCCAGGGTCTGGTCTGGCCACAGTAAGGAGCTCAGAAAAAGGGCTCAGTCTTTGTAGCACAGGGGGCATTTGACTCTTGATTTTTGCTGGTCTGTAATCTTCACTTCCACCCGCTTCCCAGGGATCCTCAGCACTCCATGGACACCATTCCTTTTCTCTGTAGGTGGAGACAGTCAGACCTTGTGTCCAGGGCAGACTCAGAACTCACTGGTATGTGTGTAGATGTGAGGAGGTAACCCAGGTACAGCATCCAGTGAGGAGCAGGTGTGTGACACAAATGGTACAAAAATGACTAGATAGGGAGGATCGGCCTGTGGCCATGTTTCTGAGGAAACAGCTCTGAGTCACTCTGTCTTCCTTTACTAAGACTTTTTAGGAGAGAATCTGGAACGGACCACCTTGACAAGCAGTCCTCTGGAGTCACTCATCTCCCTTGGCTGGCTCCCTCTACCTACACAGGCATGAGAGCCGAGGACCCAGATACTTTACGTTTAGAAAACCCTTCCCCGGATGACCTGGGAGAGGGAGGACAACAGGCACCTTCTCAATCAGAATTGGCCAAGAACTGTCTGTGGTCTCAAGGTTTTGAAGCAAGTTTCCTTTAGAATCCATGCTCCTAGAGACTCAACGAGAAAGCCCTAGAGCCCAGCCTCCCTGGTGGAATGGGGATCCTGAGAGAAGCCTGAGGTCAGGGATGCTCATTTGATGGTCTGGGGGAAAGTGTGACCACTGTGTAAACACCTGCTGGAGAAGCCAACAATCCTGGGGCTGGGCTAGAAGAGTGTCTGATCATCGGGTCGTTGTGCTGAGCCCTAGTGGTTCATGGATGAGAGACAAGCTTCCTCACTCAAGGAGGTGTGGGGGTTGCTGAACAAAAGCAACACAGAGCCAGCTGCTCAGAAGGATGAAGGAGTGCTGAGTGGACACAGAGAAACGGAAGCAAAAATCCTTTGGTAGAAGAAGTGGAGATGGCAGGACAGCCAAGGTGATTTGGTGGGAGCTCTGAGCTGGGTGAAGTGAGGCCAGATGCATAAAGACCTGGAATTCTACACCAAAGCTTGGTTTTTGCTCCAAAGAAAACCACCAGAGGATATTAGACTCAAAGATGACATGACTGGCTTCTCTTGACAATCTCAGTGTTTGGAGACAGGGCAAGAATTTGAGAGAAGCTACTGAAGGGACCAGTGATTTTGTGAAGTTCAAATCCCTGATTTTTAAACTTGTTTATATGCACTCATGTGTTTATGGTACCTTTATGTAGACTAATGTTACCTAGGCTGAATGGTGGCCTCAAATGCCCTCTCAACTCCATCCGCAAAGTTCTTTTGGTGTTATATTCTCAGGCTTTGACTTCATTTTAACTCCTCATTCTGTTCTCCTATGTTGTCTTGCAGATAGACATCCTTTTTCTGTCTTAAGAGTAAGTCCCTCTTGAGCCATGCCATATACCCATGGTAACCAGAAACCACCTACAGGACCAAAACCTGCATTTACTGTCATTACTGCCAGACAGACAGGCTCATGATGTGGCTGGTTTCCTTAAAGGTAGTTAACAATGTCCAGCTACAAGTGGTTTAATGTAGCTTTCTTTGATGGTCATGCAATTATATTCCACCCCAATAGGCTTCTTAGACCCCACATCGTAACTTTCATTTTAGGGAATAATGTACACACCCTTGTTTCTCTCTATCAGGTTGGACACATTTATATTTTTAATAAATGTGTTCTGAATTGAGCTGGTCTGGACCAAAATCAAAGGAAAGGAGATTACATGGCATTCTAAGCACAAAATTTCAGAGTCCTTTTCAGTGGAAACGGGAGTAAGAATATCTGTGAGAACTCTGAGAAGAATCAGAGAGCTCTGGCTGACGGGATGAGATGGCAATTCTCATGATAATTCTGATTTAAAGCAAGGAAGTGAAACCTTCTCTCATGGGGGAATTTTGGCTTCCAATCTTCTATTGTGTTTAAGTGGAATTAAATGAGGCATAGAAATGTATATGTTGCTTTGATAAACTTATCCTTTCCTGTAATCATAAAATCTACAATTATTTCCCAGCCTAAAGGCCCCAGCAAGAGTGACTGACCCTGAATGTCATCGTCCTCCCCCTGGGCTCAGGAGTAGGGTATAAGGGACAGAGGGGGAAGCTGGGCTTAAAGCCCAGCAAGGGGGTGGCAGCGGGAACTCTGGGCTCAGACACTGGCCAGCCAGTGGCACTGAGTGTGGTTACTTAGGTACACTGATTCCAAGGCCAGCACAAAAGTTCAACACTCTCTTAACTTAAATTCATCAAACCTGTGACGGATATTTCCACTTGGCCTTTAGTGGGGCTTCTCAGATTAAATGACTTCTAAATCATCCCTTGATCTTCACCCCACAGTTAATCCCTGTTACCCAGGTTTCCAGTTCTTAAGGGCAACACCATCCACCTTGTGTTCAGGCCAAACCCCAGGGTTTATTGTTTATCCTTCTCTTTCTCTCATCCTTCCAATCAGTCTATCATCTCCTTTAACATGCCGTTTTGTAATCAGTTAAGTGAGGATAATATCTCCCTTCCTCAGATAATGTGAGGATTAGATATAATCTATATAAAGCACCAGGCACATAGGAAATGCTCAAATGATAACCATTTTCAATACCAGGCTCTACTCACTGAACAAAAGCCCCCATTCTCCTGAATAGACACATAGGCTCTGATTCTGTGCATTTAAAAAGTGAGTTGGAAAAAGATATATCCTAGAATCTAGGTTTAGAGGAGATAGATGCTAAAGGCTGTGGGGTGAGCATCTAAGAGCCTGTGAGTAAGGCAGTGGTGCATTAAATGAGAGTGCTCTCATTTTAGTGTGCTCCAAAGTAGCCCACTAATAAGCTATCATCACAGGTAAATGGAGATTTCACAAAAATAAGAGTTTAAAAAAAAAAAGACAAGGAAAACAAATGTGCAATTCAATCAAAAGCCATTTGGCTGACGTTATGCAATTTCAAGTTCAGAATCAGGCATTTATGCTTATTTTCACCTCTGATAACTAACACATTAGTTTTCTGCTGTATGCAACTATTATGGGGGGAAAATAAAACAAAATAAAACAAAATTCAATTCACCTGCATTTGTCACTAGAGTTTGTGTCTGCTACCCAAAGGCAGGAGATTGAAATGAAGGATGCCTCTTTCTGAATTTTTAGAAAATGTGACTCTTCTCTGAGCCTTGAATACAAAGGGTCACTGTTCTACACACAACCCATGTCTTTGGCACCAAGGCACCTTCTCTTTGTACCCTGGCCCCACCCCTTTTCATACTTGCACTCAAGATCTTTAGTCTTTTCTGTTGGTGGACTATTGATACAGATGTTCACTCAGAACAATTTAAAGAGTGTCCAGAGTCTCAAACAAGACATTTCCTCTCACTGTCCCAGTTCCTGGAAACACCCATGGTCACTGACTCCAGGAAGAAAAGAAAGCGCCTCCTCTCGCACAGGTCTCTGTTCAGTGCCACGTCTGGCTGGCTGCTGCACATTTGCTCTGTTAAAGCCAATGCTCACCAAAGTATTCTGATGCAGGACAACAGAGGAAAAGTTAATCTCTTCTTTGGCCTTTCCACCATGGCAAGGATGAAGCGAGCACTAGAAGGAACCAAATCTGTGACAGGGTGAAACCAGAGAGAGGAGGCGCAGGCTTCTGTGGGAAGTGCCTCTCTTAGCTGGAAATTAAGCAGACGTGGATTTCAGTCTTCACTTCTGGCAAGTCCAGTTCTCTGGTGTCATAAAGTTGGGCTGAGGACATCTGCCCCTCTGGGAGCACAGGGTAGGGGGTGCGCCAGGATGGAAGGAAGGATTGGTGGTCCAAGACCCAGCTTGGGATCTTGCAGAGGGAGCCCAGTCTTCCCAGGCATGGTTGGCACTGGGCTTTTTAATTTGGGGCTGTTATTTGAACCTTCATACCCTTCTTGCCCTACAGAAACTCTCCACATTATGCATCAGGGACCGCCTCTCCCTAGAGAAGCTGAAAATGCAAACTACCTCCTTTCTCCTCCTCCTCCCCCGGGCATCTAGAGTGAGGTATGTAACCTGGGATGTGCCTGAATGGGATTGGGAGCTGGCGACACAAAGATCCAGAGACGGGGGACCACAGAGACTCTATTCTGGAGTGGGTGGCAATGGTATGGGGCCATGGTTGACATTCTGGGGACAGTGGTGGCAGGCTCTCCTCCCAGCTGATTCTGTGGCCTGATTCTGGCATCATTCTGGGTGTCACCTGGTCTCCTCTGTTCTTGCCCCTTTCCCCTACTTTCCATCCTTCCTTTTTCCCTCCCTCACTCCCTTCCTTCCTTTTACATTGTAAATATCTTCAACGTGTCATAATGTATTGAGATAATATAAAATACACCTGGTTCACAACTGCCCAGCTTAATAAAGTCTTAGCATTTTATTGAGAAATAAAATATCATAGATAAATTTGAAGCCTCTGTGAATCCCTCTCTAATCTCGTTTCCTTTTCTGCCTTCCAGAGGTAAACTATTTTGAATATGATCATCATTATGCAAAAATATAATTTTAGTATATAAAAGTTACTAATTAAATAAAACTCAATAAATTATATGAAGTGAAGTGAAGTTGCTCAGTCGTGTCTGACTCTTTGCGACCCCATGGACAGTAGCCAACCAGGCTCCTCCATCCATGGGATTTTCCAGGCAAGAATACTGGAGTGGGTTGCCATTTCCTTCTCCAGGGGATCTTCCCGACCCAGGGGTTGAACCTGGGTCTCCTGCATTGTAGGCAGATGCTTTACTGTCTGAGCCACCAGGGGAGTCAGTAAATTATATAGATGTATGCTTATGCATACACAGGGCTTCCCTGGTGACTCAGCAGTAAAGAATTCACCTGCCAGTGCAAGGAGACACAGGTTTGATGCCTGGGTTGTAAAGATAAGATCCCCTGGAGAAAAAAATGGAAACCCATTCTAGTATTCTTCCCTGGGAAATCCCATGGACAGAGGAGCCTGGAAGGTCACAGTTCATGAGGTCACAAGGGGTCAGACACAACTTAGTGGTAATGGTACCCCACTGCAGTACTCTTGCCTGGGAAATCCCATGGATGGAGGAGCCTGGTAGGCTGCAGTCCACGGGGTCGCTAAAAGTCAGACATGACTAAGCAACTTCACTTTCACTTTCACTTTCATGCATTGGAGAAGGAAATGGCAACCCACTCCAGTGTTCTTGCCTGGAGAATCCCAGGGACGGGGGAGCCTGGTGGGCTGCCGTTTATGGGGTTGCACAGAGTCGGAAACGACTGACGCAACTTAGCAGCAGCAGCAGCAGTGGTTAAACACTACCATACATACACATACACCATAATACATGTGATTTCTCATCCACTCAACTTGGTAAATAGATATTCTGAGAAACGCTCTGGTTACCAAGAGAAACCACTAGACTGATTAAATTGTACCACGTTATGAGGGTGGACTTCATTAGGCCTTGAATAGGGGCCTAATCAATCAAAGGCCTGAATAGAACACAGAGGCTGAATAAAAGGGAACTCTGCCTGTTCTGACTACACAAGTGGAGACACCAGTCTTCTCCTGGCCTTGGACTGGAACTACCACCACGTGTTCTCCTTGTTCTCAGGCCTTCAGATGTGGACCGGAAGCAAAAACAGTTCTCCTGGGTCTCCAGCTTGCCAACTGGGACTTCTCAGCCTCCACAATCATGTGAACTCATTTCATAGACAGACAGACAGACAGATGATGGATAGATTCTATTCTGTTTCTCTGCAGAACCATGACTAACATAGATTTTGATTCCAGAGGAATAGAACTTTAAGGTTTTTTTTTTTTTGGTGTCCATGGTATTTGTTAATTACTTATTTATCAAGACAAACCATTCCTTAGCCCAGATGGTCATAGTTCATATTTTCATAGTTAAGAACAAAGTGAAAGTCACTCAGTCATGTCTGACTCTTTCCAACCCCATGGACTATACAGTCCAAGGAATTCTCCCTGCCAGAATACTTGAGTGGGTAGCCTTTGCCTTTTCCAAGGGACCTTACCAACCCAGGGATCAAACCCATGTCTCCTTCATTGCAGGTGGATTCTTTACCAGCTGAGCCACCAGGGAAGTCCAAATAAGAACAAAGGTCAGTGACAAACTTCCATGGAACTCAACCCAAAGAAATTCTTTCTACTCCAAAATACTTTGCACTCTGAAACATACTTGCCTTCCTCATCACCTCAAAATCTTTTATGGAATCATAATTTCTGTAGAAATATCCATATGCTTTCTTTCTTGGTTCAGCCACAGCAAACATACAGAAAGTTGCCTCTCCCAGGGAGACAATAAATGCTCCAACAATATGAAAATGATGGGACAGAAGGCCACACATCTGAGGTTTTGTCAAAGAACTAGAAACCATGATAGCTCTTCTTCTTGACAGCTCAACAATGATGTCCTTCCAGACTGACAGAGAAATAGACAAGGATGAGTTTCCTGAATTGGTTATGGGGTTTATGAAATTGGCTCTCTCATCTGACTCGATGTAAAAACACTAATGACTCTAGCTCCAGTAGTAAAGAGACCACTGCTGGCCCACAGCCGTCATGTGGTAGCAGCAATACCCAAAGCACCAGCACAGCATCCTCCTCATCACCCACTTATGCTAAGCATGGGCTGGATGACTGTGCCTCTGATACTTGCAAACATTTTTGGTAAAACAACAGACATAATGAAGCTAGCTGGTTGCTCCTCCTGTCACTGGACAAGGTGGAGAAAGAGAAAGCTCCAGAGATGAGCTCAGAGAGTCAAATTCCCAGGTCACGTGTATAAAAGAGAATCACGACTAGTACAATCTGTAAAAGGGGAGGACAGATGGACATGTCCAGCGGAAGCTGTAGGGTGCAGCAGAGGTGGAGCGGAAGAATGGTAGTGACGGCACGTGGTGTGTGATGAAGGCGGCATGGCCGTGGGACAAGCACGGGGCAGGGATGTGTGAACTGGTGCTGGCGGCCGAGATCCACCTCAAGGGCTCTCCTCCCTGCTGGGGTTTCTTTCTTATGACGGCTTTATTTCTGACAAATAAGTGAAACAAAGTATACAAAGCTCCCAGCATGGAGAGAAGGGCATCCTTCCCTCCATTCCCCACCACCACCATCCCTGCGGCCGCCAGGAAGAAGAAACAGGGCTGGAGCAAACAGGAGGATGGAGCATGTGGGGGTGTGGTGGGTCTGGGGCTAATTCAGAAACACTCATCTTTGCTTCAAGCAGACAATCTGCTCCATGGAAGTCATATCCTGCCTTTCAGGCAGGAAAAAAGAAAAAACTTTGTTCAATTATTATTGTTATAAAGTAATATAGGCTTCGTGAAGAAAATGTTCAGAGGAAAGAAAAGGAAACTAGAGACAGAAAAATCATCCATAGACTCAACACCCAAAGACATTTACTGTTGCTTACGTTTCAGGGTGTTTCTTTTCAAATAAAGAATGTAATTTTTAGGGATGTGAAATGCTGTCAATCAACAGAGAGCTGTGACCACAGGGGACACTAGGGAGAGGAGCAGTATATCCTGTTGCCAAGCTGCTGTCACATCCCTGGGCTGGAGGCAGCAGAGCCGGGGGCCCAGCACCTCCCAACAAGCCCGGGGTAAGGCCCCTGATAAGCTCCGAGGAGTCTAGGGTGACGCCTGGGGATGGTTGTCCCTGGGGATGAGACTTTTGCTCCATCTCATGTTTCTGCCCAAATACTCTGGCCTGGGATGCATCAAAGTGCAGTGTGTATGTGTGTGTGTGACACGGCTCAGCTTCCCAGGACGGAGGCCAGGCATGGGGACAGGGCCCAGATGGCAGGAGATGTGCTTATAAACAGCATGCGGGAGGTCCTGTCACCAGGGTGAGCCTCATCTCCGCCCGCCTGGCTCCCAGCCCTGAATCCTGGACAAGATCAGTAGCAGCCAGGACCTCTGTGTGTCACCCAGAGCCAGCGCTGTCCCCACCCAGGCTGCACTGTCCGCAGCTGCCAGTCTCCCTGGAGGCAGGAAACCCAGACACAGGGGAGAGAAGGGGAGGGGTGCACATAGGATTTGGGAAGGGGATGTTCGCTCTCGACCACGCCACCATCACCTTGGCAGCATTTTTCCTGGTTCAAATGAGTGCACCAAAAATCTTCTATTTACTGTTCCACATTAATGGGCTAGGAGAAGAGAGGCCCCAGATTTCTTCCTGGCTCCGGAGGGGGTAAACCGTCTTCTCCCCATGGAATTCCACCTAGGAGGGAACGGCTGGTGATGAAGACAGTGGTAGCAGGATCCCTGGCAAAGTCTCTGGCTGTCTCTGGGTCTCAGTTTTTCACCTGTGAAATGGGGAGAGGGAAGTCCCTGAAAGCATTATTGTCAAGGGTTTGATGACCGCATCAAGGGTGAGGACTTGCCCAGGATCTAGGTTTGGATGCTGTCTACACTGTGTGAATTGAAGCCAAAAATCTCACTCCCCATGCATGAGATTTACAAACATAGGGCAAGCATCTCTGCTTCACTAGAGTGACACATGGCAAGGAACCAGGGCTCTCGGTGGAAAGAAATATGCGTGCATCTGATCAAGGAACCACTTCTCCCTTTCAATGAGAAAGCTAAGCAGTTCCTTAAGAAGTTGGGGCTGTGACTCTGATGTCCACTTGCAAGGAGTTATAGTTCAGTTCAGTTCAGTCGCTCAGTCGTGTCCGACTCTTTGCGACCCCATGAACTGCAGCACGCCAGGCCTCCCTGTCTATCACCAACTCCCGGAGTTCACTCAGACTCATGTCCATCGAGTCCGTGATGCCATCCAGCCATCTCATTCTCGGTCGTCCCCTTCTCCTCCTGCCCCCAATCCCTCCCAGCATCAGAGTCTTTTCCAATGAGTCAACTCTTTGCATGAGGTGGCCAAAGTATTGGAGTTTCAGCTTCAGCATCATTCCTTCCAAAGAAATCCCAGGGCTAATCTCCTTCCGAATGGACTGGTTGGATCTCCTTGCAGTCCAAGGGACTCTCAAGAGTCTTCTCAAACACCACAGTTCAAAAGTATCAATTCTTTGGCGCTCAGCCTTCTTCACAGTCCAACTCTCACATCCATACATGACCACAGGAAAAACCATAGCCTTGACTAGATGGATCTTAGTCGGCAAAGTAATGTCTCTGCTTTTGAATATACTATCTAGGTTGGTCATAACTTTTCTTCNTATTGAATGGTTTGTCTTAGAAACGAACAGAAATCATTATGTCATTTTTGAGACTGCATCCAAGTACTGCATTTTGAAGTCTTTTGTTGACTATGATGGCTACTCCATTTCTTTTAACTTATTTAACTTATATATAACTTATTTAAGCTTATTTAACTTACATGCAGAGTACATGATGGGAAACGCTGGGCTGGATGAAGCACAAGCCGGAATCAAGATTGCTGGGAGAAATATCAATAACCTCAGATATTCAGATGACACCAAAAAGTGTCAGAAGTGGCAGAAAGAGAAGGAGAACTATAAAGCCTCTTGATGAAAGTGAAAGAGGAGAGTGAAAAAGTTGGCTTAAAACTCAACATTCAGAAAAATAAGATCATGGCATCTGGTCCCATCACTATGGCAAATAGATGGGGAAACAGTGAAAACAGTGATAGACTTTATTTTGAGGGGCTCCAAAATTACTGCAGATGGTGACTGCAGCCATGAAATTAAAAGACACTTCCTCCTTGGAAGAAAAGTTATAACCAACCTAGACAGCATATTAAAAAGCAGAAACATTACTTTGTCAACAAAGGTACATCTAATCAAGCTATGGTTTTTCCAGTGGTTATGTATGGATGTGAGAGTTGGACTATGAAGAAACTTGAGTCCTGAAGAATTGATGCTTTTGAGTGTGGTGCTGGAAAAGACTCTTGAGAGTCCCTTGGACTGCAAGGAGATCCAACCAGTCCATCCTAACAAAAATCAGTCCTGAATAGTCATTGGAAGGACTGATGCTGAGTCTGAAACTCCAATACTTTGGCCACCTAATGCCAAGAACTGACTCATTTGAAAAAACTCTGATGCTGGGAAAGACTGAAGGTGGGAGGAAAAGGGGATGACAGAGGATGAGATGGTTGGATGGCATCACTGACTCAATGGACATGATTTTGAGTAAATTCCGGGAGCTGGTGATAGACAGGGAGGCCTGGCGTCCTATAGTCCATAAGGTCACAAAGGGTCAGACACAACTGAGTGACTGAATAAACTGAACTGGAATCAAAATTATGTTTGACAATTACATTCTAGACTTATGACCAAACTGATACAAATGAATTTGAAGCATATTAAAACAAAGAACCAAATAAACAGCGATAAGTCTCAAGTATATTTCTGCTGCCCTGACTTCCACAGAGCCATACATAAAGTGTATATCCAGGCGCATACCTCACATCTCTCCTGAGATGTCTAAATATATACCTCAGACATACTCAAAGGAGGATTGTCCCCCTCAAGCCTTGTATACCTCTAGAACTAAACTGAACTGGAATCAAAATTATGTTTGACAATTACATTCTAGACTTATGACCAAACTGATACAAATGAATTTGAAGCATATTAAAACAAAGAACCAAATAAACAGCGATAAGTCTCAAGTATATTTCTGCTGCCCTGACTTCCACAGAGCCATACATAAAGTGTATATCCAGGCGCATACCTCACATCTCTCCTGAGATGTCTAAATATATACCTCAGACATACTCAAAGGAGGATTGTCCCCCTCAAGCCTTGTATACCTCTAGCCATCTCCATTTCAATAAATAACATTGTCTCTTTCAGATTCTCCCAAAACTCCAGGATTCAGTCTTTCCTTTTTAGGATTCATTCTTGATCTCACCCTTTTGCGTGTGTATACCTCATCACCCAATTCTCAGCGAAAATCAGCACATTCTGTCAACTTTACCTGATGTCATACATCCAAATACTCTAATGTCCTTCCAGCGTAAGATAATGTCACTTCTTCAGTGAAATAGAATAGCCTTTCGACAGGCCTTCCATGCTTCCATTTTGTCTCCCCACCATAGCAACGAAGCTGGTCTCTTAAAATGCGTATCAAGTCTCCTATCTTCCATACTTAAACCCTCCAAGGTTTTCCAGTATACCTGGTAAGAATTCTTCACATCCTGACTCTGGCCAACATAGGCCTCCCCTCCTATTTTCTCATGCATGGTAGGAGTGCTCTGCCCCCAGATATTTTAGTCCCTCTTAAATGACACTTCCTTACCACCAGGTTCCCTGGTCAAGAGTTCGGAGAGTCCATTCTGAAGAAGATTAGTCCTGGATGTTCTTTAGAAGGACTGATGCTAAAGCTGAAAACTCCAGTACTTTGGCCACCTCATGTGAAGAGTTGACTCATTGGAATAGACTCTGATGCTGGGAGGGATTGGGGGCATTTGGGGACGACAGAGGATGAGATAGCTGGATGGCATCACCAACTCATTGGACATGCATTTGTGTGAAGTCTGGGAGTTTTTGATGGACAAGGAGGCCTGGTATGCTGCAATTCATGGGGTCGCAAAGAGTCGGACAAGACTGAGCAACTGAACTGAATTGAACTTCAAAGCTATCAGCTAAAATACATTTTTCTATTCTCATTTTATAGACAAAGATAACTGAGACACAGGAAATTTGTGCCATGTCTCTCAAATCAGGTTGGACCTAGAGGGTGTGTGAGCCTTGTAAGTCCTAACCACCTGACTCTCATTCTATCAGTAGTATTATCCCTCTACCCTGCATTCCCGTCTGTCATGTATTATACACTGTAATGGTTTTATGGCTCCTTAACTCCAGTTAGCAGTCAAGCAGAAACACTGAAATTCAAGTATTATCAGAAATTTGGGTTGAGATAGTTCAGATTGCCATCTAAGTCTAGAATAAGTGAGTAAATCAAGTTTATTTTATTGGCTAGACATGGTAAACAGGCGTGCTTCCTACTTACTGATTTCAATTCTGCTTTTATCACAAAAACAACATGGATACTTGATAAAGCCTAAATCCCATCTAAGCATCTTTCATGTTTACTTAGGAGTAGCAGTTATTTTCTTTGGTGAGAACTAAATTTTCTCATGAATTGGTGGGATGAATGATGAAATGGTGGGACAGATGAGAGCATGTAAGTTTGACCAAGAGGAAAGATCAAGGTTAGGTGGAACAGGACTGATTTTATCATAGACTGTAGCAATGATAACCACAGTTAACAGATTGGGGGCAGGAGGAGAAGTGGACGACCGAGGATGAGATGGCTGGATGGCATCATGGACTCAATGGACGTGAGTCTGAGTGAACTCCGGGAGTTGGTGATGGACAGGGAGGCCTGGTGTGTTGCGATTCATGGGGTCGCAAAGAGTTGGACACGACTGCGCGACTGAACTGAACTGAACTGGCTCAGGTAAAAACAGAGAATTCTGATGAATAGGCTGAACAAACGTCAAAGGTATGAAATAAGAACAGGACTGATTTTATCATAGACTGTAGCAATGATAACCACAGTTAACAGATTGGGGGCAGGAGGAGAAGTGGACGACCGAGGATGAGATGGCTGGATGGCATCATGGACTCAATGGACGTGAGTCTGAGTGAACTCCGGGAGTTGGTGATGGACAGGGAGGCCTGGTGTGTTGCGATTCATGGGGTCGCAAAGAGTTGGACACGACTGCGCGACTGAACTGAACTGAACTGGCTCAGGTAAAAACAGAGAATTCTGATGAATAGGCTGAACAAACGTCAAAGGTATGAAATAAGCCTACCTAGTCCATAAAGGTTTACCTGGACAAGGTGGGATCAAAAGGGAGGCCAAGGTTTATACAAGAATTTAAATAGAAGAAGGGGACTGTGGGCTCCTCATTTTCACAAAGTTTTAAATATTTTCCCCATCACTTGTGGATTCTAGCTAGAGATATCATAATCTACTAAGATTTTATATTTTTTTAACCTTTTCCTAGTCTCTCTAACTCTGTTTTTTTATTTTCTCTCTTATATAAATTGTTAATAGAAACTTCAAATTATTAGGAACTGAATCATAGGGTCAGTGACTCATTTATTCAAAATATGCCCAGGGTTCCCTTTCTCAGGTTAGATACCATGTTAGTTCTTAGAATCTGCTAACATAGACCACCACAGTCTCTCTCCTTTTTAAGTTTTCTTTTTTAATTGCAAGAACACATAGTAAACTATTTATTACATAACAGTATCCAGTTAAAGGTATTAAAAATGTTATGAAGGAGAATTACAAGTTACTTTGAAAGCTTATGAAAGAACAGAATGAGTCAGGGCTAGAGTTTTGAAGATGCAATTTTTAAACTCAGAAATTAAAGATGAGTAGGGGTTTCTTTAAATAAGGCTGGAATGTGGCAGAAGAAAGAATATTTGCACAAGACCCAAAGCTGAGAGAGGAGGAGTGCATCTCTTTAAAGAACAGAGAGAACTGAAAAGAGGGAGTGGAGTCAGTAATGCAGAGTTGAGCTGGGATGGGAGGGGAGATGCAGAAGGTAAAACTGAGGAACCAGGTGCGGGGAGTGGGGAGGTCATGAATCCACTTTAATAACATGTTCATATTTTAACAATGTTATCCTACCAACACATTGAAGTAATTTTAAACAGAAGTAGGACTTTTGAAAGCAACACTTTAGAGAGTGGAGTGAATTGGAGGAAGTTCAGAATAAATTGTGAGACACGTTAGAAAATAATTACCATGATCCAAGTGAAGGCTAAGCTAAAGGAGCAGTGGTCAAGGCAGGAGAAAGAACATAGGTGTGAGAGATATTTGGAAAATTGAACTATATGTTTCTAGTCATTAATTGGATGTAGGAAGTAAGGACAGAGAAGGCAATGGCAACCCATTCCAGTCCTCTTGCCTGGAAAATCCCATGGATGGAGGAGCCTGGTAGGCTATGGTCCATGAGGTCTTTGGACATGACTGAGCAACTTCCCTTTCACTTTTCACTTTCATACATTGGAGAAGGAAATGGCAACCCAGTGTTCTTGCCTGGAGAATCCCAGAGATGGGGGAGCCTTGTGGGCTGCCATCCATGGGATTGCACAGAATCGGACACGACTGAAGTGATTTAGCAGCAGCAGCAGCAGGAAGTAAGGAAGAAATTTAAGAATGATTTTAGCTTCATATGGCTGGTTGAATGAACATACTGTTGACTGAGAGAGTGTACTGACCCAGGACCACAGCTGAGTAGTAAATATCATGAGTTGAGTTTGAGATACTGAGTTTAAAGTGTCTATGAGATATCCAAGTCAAGAGGTTGAGGATTTAACTGGTTATGAGTCTGATGCTGAGTGAAAGGCCCCTACAGGAGAAAAAAGTTGAAAATAATAGAGTCATGGAAGCCATGGTAGTGGGCTATGCAGAAGTGCCTGCATAATGAGGACACAGTATTGGGTTGCCCCAAAAGTTAAATCAATGTTATGGAAAAACTTGAATGATCTTTTTGGCCAACCCAATAGAAGCACTCCCTAGGGTCATGTCAAAAAAATGAGCCAATTTTGGATACTGATGAGAGCTCAGGTAGGATATGTACTGAGAAAAAGCCTATTGGATGTAGTAGTGTGACGGCTGTTGGTGAACTTGTGAGATGTGTGTTCTGTGGAAAGGGGCAGGTTGAAGACATATTTAGGCATAAATTATAGATGGAAGATATGAAGAAAGCAAATATTGACAACCCTTGCAAGAAATGTATCTGTATGAGAGAAAGGAACTTTGATAGTAGTGATAATATATATTATGTATTGATAGTAGTAATACAGTAATTTATTTTAAGCAATCTATTTTATGATGAAAGGTACTGGAATGCATATTTGAATATGTGTAATGAACAGTTTTTCTTAAAAAATATTGTATTTAGCCTGATGACACAAATCTCAAATTTATGTTAGAGCAACAAATTAGACTTTAGTTTGAGTTTCTCAGAAATTATCTCTGCCCATGGGAATTAGGCAAGTCAAGCTGAAGCTTTCAACCATTTTTCTTTGTGTTCAACTTTTGTATGTTGAACAGGATGAAAGGCAAGTAGCCAGAAATTTTTAAAGAAATTGGATAGAGATATCGGAGAGGCAAAGCAGTTTATCCACAGGGCTCTTGCCTGAAGAAAGCATGAAATTATTGCCAGGGAAATATCAACTGACCATCTCACCCCTTCAGTAGAGCCCATTCACAACCCTAGAGAGAAAATGCTGCCTGCCTAATGTAAACAGTAGAAAATTAACTTTTTCTCACATTGCTTATAAAATGTGTATAGCAATGGACAAGAAAACTGTGTAAACCAAATAAAATGAACTGTCAATTTCACTCAGGGAAGCACTTAAGACTAGTTATGCATGTAAGCTGCAGCAACTGACTTAGTCATAAAAATCAATAAGATTGCCACCTGGGTCATCAAGGGAACATTGCCACTGCAGGAAAACAAATCTGAGCTTTCATAACAATGAGACACAAGTCTCACCCCTCATCAGACCACATGCAAGACCAAGCTGTATTCTCTTTTAAGCATTGTTTTGCTTATTTTGGCGGTAATAAGTGACTTTTTCTTCTTTTCATAGCACATCACTCTCTCTGAAACAGTGACTCCTTGCTAAAATACTTTATACACTGCAAAGAGGTGAATCACTAGAATAAGAATTTCATAGTGAATCCTGCTTCTAATGTCACACTCTAAGTGAAATAGCATTAAATGCTATTCAACACCAGTGCTAAACCTTAGTTTCCTTAAAGAAGAATGAATTAAGTACTATCACATTCATGTTTCTCTTGCCATTTCAGATTAGGCACATAGACTTTTTGACACACAGGTGGTATATAATGTTATACTCTGTCATTTTATTTCATTGATACATTTATACTATCCTATAATCAAGAAATAGTCATTTGATTCTTTGGCACTATCCGACAGTTACTAAAAGTGGTTTCTGGACTAGCATCCTGAAATTTATCCCTAGCCCGCCAGCATGGTTTACCATTTATAAACATTGTTTACAAAAAGAACTCAAAGGTAAGGATTAACTTGTATTTCTCAAAAAATGCCAGAAGATCCCACTAGTTGATCATCATCTTCATCTTGTATTTTTCTGTTTTGAAATGGTCTGGATAGTTTCCACTTCAGGAAGGATTTTCTAAGGCATTTTGGTCCTTAGATACCTATCTGAAAAGGATAGATGAATTGAGATGAAGCTCTATTTTTGACCTGCTACTAAAGCTCAAACACTTTTAATAGTTCTCACACACCTTTATTCATTAAGTTCCTTTCCATTAGTTCAGGATCATTTCTGATTTACCCCTAGTCCCCAGATCTGTGACCTTTATTGACATATTTCCTCCAGTCCAGTCAAAGGTACGGGGTCAAATTTCTGTTGGCTGAACTCTTGGATCATTTTCTAGAGAGATGCTCTATAAGAACACACTATACATAAAAATATTGTTTTCTGGTGAAGACTTCATTGTGTAGAACAAAATTATTTTGGATTGATTCATATCAAGCCAAAATATACTCAATATCCAAACCAAACACAGGTAGTACAGTTCAATTATTCTCCTAAGCGATGTATCATAAGACTATTTTGTTGGAAAATTTTGATTGACTGATTGACATATTTTTCATGTCTTTATTGCTAAATTGCAGTAATTAACCACAAATATAATGGAACCACTTTAGTGAGAAGTTTCCAAATGTTGTGTGTGAACATGAATTCACTTGATAGTTTTCATTAATCCTCCCTTTCATTTGTACATTGTCATGCATCCTTTTCACTCTGTGTAGTAGGAATCTTGATGATATCTTTGCCAACTTCCATAAATTTCCATTGATAATTTGGTTTAGAGTACATTTTCTGTTCTAAATTTAAGACAAAATCCTGTTAATGTTAAAGACTTCTATGTGAACTTAATTCCAGTCATTCATCTTATTCCTCTTGAGCTGTGCTGCTTATTGCTTGCAGTAGAGAAGAGGAAAGTGGTCTCTCTACCCTCCTCCCTCAGCTACTAATGCTTTCTGTGTTTGGGATCAGGCAAGAGGGAGAGGAAAAATTGAGGTATTTTTATGCTAGTGGAGCAGGGATCTATGAGGCTTTGTCTGTGTGTGCTAATGCTGAGATAGTCTCTCTACTGGTGATGTGAATATCACCTTCACCCCAAGTATGACACAACTAAATACTTCACTCTCCTAGAGTACAGGAACTAGCCCTATCAGAAATATACACCCCAGCTTCTTCTTAGCTTACGAGCATTGTTTCAAGCTCTACAGAGCTACTCTAGGAAGAGAACTCTGGACTCTGAAAGGTCTTCCCAAACTTCACAAGGTACATGTAAAGTATCTCCTCTTTCACACCGTGACAGAGTAGGTCTAAACAAGGATATCACACTTCAGTTACAAGTTCCCAGAATGCTCTTCCATGAACTCTACACCTGGAAGAATTGATGGGTTCTACAGTTGTGCAGGCATCCAGCCCAAATCAAAAGGCCGATTTCCCATAGTTCCTTGTACCTCCAAACTTCATGAGAGATGAGGCACCCTGCACCACCACCACCAGAGGCATTTTTTGGAAGGAAGCATTTCCCTCCATTCTCCCTTTGGGGGAAATGAAGCTAGTTTCCTATTCAGTATTTATTCTTACTGTTTTCCTCACCTTAAAAAAATTTTTTTATACTGGGGTATAGTTGATTTACAACGTTGTGTTATTTTCAGGGGTACAGTAAAGTGATGCATTTATACATATTTATATATCTATTCTTTTTCAAATTCTTTTCCACTTAATTTATTTTACAGTATGGTAGGTTGTAGACAAGGCTAGTTCTGACTAGTGGTCTCTCAGTGAACCCTGAAAAAGTGTGATGGTCACATGTCCTGGAGTCTCTATGACAAAGAATGTGTGGCCATTTTTTCACAGTTTCAGGACCCAAGGATATATTCTATAAGAAATTTCCCCTCAAGTTGATCACACAGCAAGAGTATAAGGGATTCATTATTAAATCCAGTGAGCCAGTTTGAGACACCTACTTCTAATTTGTGAATTCTCTATTTTGTGTTACCACTGGATGAAACTTAAAATCCAGGAAAATATTTTAAGAATTTCTCAAGTATTATTAGGTATTCGCATCAAACACATTTTCAATATATAAAACAGAAGTAAGGATGTTGCCTTGGTCATATCAACACATTTCCATGTTTTTTCTCTTTCTCTTAATTCATCTAATTTCTTTCTTTGCCATCAAATCACATTACTTCCTTATTATTTTGTTAATAGCGAAATGGGAATAATAACCATCCTACAATTGCGTCGTGTATTAATTTGTTAATTTTGCTGAGCAATTGAGAGACCAAAGCACTAACTGTTATGGTTGTCTGACGAATGAAGTTGTCTCCAACAAAGCATAGAGAAGGAAATGCCGAGTTACAGTAAATTCAACCTGATACTGCTATTAGTTTAAATGCTTTAGCTAAATGGTACCAACTGAGATCATTAACTTTGCTTTCATAGCTATTTTCTTAATGTTACTTAGCAACTTCACTTTGAAAATACCCATTTCACATCCCTGTAGCCTAAGGAGTATCATTAGTAGTAAAATTGATGTTTGATTGCATAGCCAGAGAAAAGTTAATGGTATATCCTGAAGATCTATCACCAGTTGCACTGAGACAGCTCAGACAGCATGCATCGCCTGCATAGGCCCCAGAAACAGAGCCCAGTAAAAGGATAAAAATTTATCCACCATGAATTCAGAATACGAAAGGAATCATTTCTATGTGTATTATGTTGCAAAATACCAATATCCATGTATTATTGTGTAATGAATCCATATATCAAAAATTTTTATGTAAGATCAAGATGATCTGAAATATGAAAATCTAAAATGTACCAAATGTTCCTGCTCTGAAAAAAAATGTATGAATATTTCTTACTATAACCAAAGGATAATGATGCCTTTAACAAATGTAAATGCATTTGGTGATATGAATACTTGTCTAGGGTGATGACTTCTTAAGAAATCAGCACAATATAACAACTATAGAAACATAAAAGTAATCAAAGTTTACAGTTAAACCAATTATTCTTTCTTCCAAATTTATGTATTTCTTCAATTGTTTTAATTAGTATGTATAGTTTTTTTTTTTGAGAGATAAGCAATCGTATTTTCTCTCAACAAGGTATTTTAATCCAATTAGTATTCAGTAGCTACAGACAAGCACTCAATATGACAGGCACTAATAATTTTTCAATTACAAAGACAGAGTTTTAACTAGCCTTATCTATAAATATGATGCTTTTATATTTTGAGGTACAAAGGCATTTTCTGTTCAACTTCTCTTACCAGAGTCATTCATTTTTCCTAAGAAAAGAAAACAAGCAAAATTACTTAACTACTGTTAATAAGTTAACTCTTCTTCCATGACTTCATCCAGTAATCTCTGGTTTTCTGTTAATTGTGTGGCAGCTCTTCCACTGGTCTCCTTTTTTGCTCACTTTTCTTCAAATATAGATATTCTCTAAGATTTACTTCCTATCTGTGCTTACACACTATTTTCTTTCACTGTCACATTTGTATAGCTGATACTTAAATCAGTATTCATCTTTTCACCGACCCACCCATCATCCAAATATTTATTCATTCAGCATGCATTGAGTGCTACTGTGTGTCAGATAAGTAAAGCAAGTGGTAGGAATTCAAAGTGATTAAGAAACAGCCTCTGATTTGAGGAATAAATGAATGTTGGAAATTTCTATCTGTATATAGACTGCTGCTGCTGCTGCTGCTGCTAAGTCGCTTCAGTCGTGTCCGACTCTGTGCGACCCCATAGACGGCAGCCCACCAGGCTCCCCCGTCCCTGGGATTCTCCAGGCAAGAACACTGGAGTGGGTTGCCATTTCCTTCTCCAATGCATGAAAGTGAAAAGTGAAAGTGAAGTCAGTGAGTCATGTCCAACTCTCAGCAACCCCGTGGACTGCAGCCTACCAGGCTCCTCCGTCCATGGGATTTTCCAGGCAAGAGTACTGGAGTGGGGTGCCATTACCTTCTCCTGACCTCCCTGCAAAGTTGAACATCTAAAATTAAGCCTTTGCTTAACCCAAACTATATCTCCAGCCACCATTATCTGTTTCTGTTCATGATTATTTTCAGTTTCTGGTCTCCTGACCCTATCCTCCCCATGATGCCCATCAAATCAATCTCCACTGCGGCCTGAAGTTTTCTGTTACTTCATATCAGGGGCACTTTGGTTTGCTAAATATCCTTATTTGTGAACGATTTTAAAACTTTGTTTTGGTAAAATCAGAATGGGACAAACATTTAAATATATACAGTGTCTTCTATGTGCTAATGCACACCTCTCAAGTAATAGTATTAGCTAAGCATTTCTGAAATTTGTTGATGAGTTTCTGTATGTCACACACTAAACTAAGAGCTGTTCATTCTTATTTCCAAAACAAAACACAATAGCCTTATGACAAAGATTCTCTTTTTATCACCTGTTTAGAGGCAAGAAAACAGTTGATTAAGGTCATAAAGATAAGGAATAGCTATCCAGGTTTAAAAACAGGAGGTTAGATTTCAAAGTCGATTTTCTTAACTTATCTCCTGTAGTCTCTATAAGACTAAATTATCTTTGTTTTTCTTTGTTAGTTATACCCCTGATTCTAAAAAATATACTTTTCTTTTTTTTAAAGCTGTAAACAATGGCTATTGGCTCCCCAGTAGGAAAGAAAACAGTTCAACTCATTTTCCTTAAATCAAATTCCAGTATTTTTCCTTTCCAAATAGATATTTTTAGATAATTTGTATTTTTATTTATATCTTTATTTTAGTTTCTCAAAAAGAGCATATTACTCAGTATTATTCTATACATTGCCTTTTCACCTGAAAAACATCTTGCTAACATACTATGTCTGCACATTGCAGTTCAGTTCTGTTGCTCAGTCATGTCCAGCTCTTTGCGACCCCAGGGACTGCAGCATGCGGTCAGGTTTCCCTGATGATCACCAACTCCCAGAGCCAGCTCAAACTCGTGTCCATCGAGTTGGGGATGCCATCCAACCATCTCATCCTCTATTGTCCCCTTCTTCTCTTGCCTTCAATTATTCCCAGCAAGAGGGTTTTTTCCAGTCAGTCAGTTCTTTGCATAAAGTGGCCAAAGTGTTGGAACTTCAGCATCAGTCCTTCCAATGAATATTCAGGACAGATTTCTTTCAGGATTGACTGGTTTAATCTCCTTGCAGTTCAAGTGACTCTCAGGAGTCTTCTTCAACACCACAGTTTAAAAGCATCAATTCTATTTAGTTCTTTGGCCCATTTTTTGATTGGGTCATTTATTTTTCTGAAGTTGAGTTGCACAAACTGCTTGTATATTTTTGAGATTAGTTGTTTGTCAGTTGCTTCATTTGCTATTATTTTCTCCCATTCAGAAGGCTGTCTTTTCACCTTGCTTATAGTTTCCTTTGTTGTGCAGAAGCTTTTAATTTTAATTAGATCCCATTTGTTTATTTTTGCTTTTATTTCCAGTATTCTGGGAGGTGGATCATAGACGATCCTGCTGTGATTTATGTCAGAGAGTGTTTTGCCTATGTTCTCCTCTAGGAGTTTTATAGTTTCTTGTCTTACGTTTAGATCTTTAATCCATTTTGAGTTTATTTTTGTGTATGNCTACAGGTTTCTCAAGAGGCAGCTCAGGTGGTTGGTATTCCCATCTGTTTCAGAATTTTCCACAGTTTGTTGTGATCCACACAGTCAAAGGCTTTAGTGTAGTCAATAAAGCAGAAATAGTTGTTTTTCTGGAACTCTCTAGCTTTTTTGATGATCAATAAATCAATCAATAACCTAATCTAAAAAAAGAACAAAATAAATTCAAACAAACAGAAGAAAATAATATAGAATGAAAATGAATGAAATAGAGGATAGCAAAACTATAGAGATCAACAAAACCAAAAGTTGTTGGTTATCAACAAAACTGACAAACTTTTAGCTAGACTGACCAAACCAAATAAGGGAGAAGACTCAGATAACTAAAATCAGAAGTGAAATAGGGGATATCACTACCAATCTTACAAAAATAATGATTATGTAAGAGGACTGTGAACAATTATATGCCAACAAATTAGAAAATTTAAATGGATAAATTTAATTTCCCACAAATAAAAGTCCAGGCACCAATGACTTAACTGATAAATTCTACCAGATGTCTGAAGAATTAACTAATCTTTCATTAACTATTATAGAAAATACCAAAGAAGGGAACACTTTCCAAGTCATTCTATGAGACAAGTATTACCCTATAACCAAAAGCAGATGAAGCATCACAAGATGGGTACAGATTTCTGCAACATATAAGACATGTAAAAAGGATTATATATCTTGACCAAGTAAGATTTAGCCTAGGAGTACAAGGTTGTTTAACACATGAAAATAAAATAATGTAATATACCATATTAATAGAATAAAAGACAAAAGTCATATGATCATTTCAATAGGTGTAGAAAAAGCATTTGACAAAATCCAACACTCTCATGATAACAATATTCAGTACACTAGGAATAGAAAGGAACTTCCTCAACCAGATAAAGGTCATCTACAAAAAATCCACAGCTAACATCATACTTAATGATGAATAATTTGATATTGTCCAAGATCAGAAACAGGACAGGAATAAGACAACTACATTCACTCTAGCTATTATTATTCAGCATTGTGCTGGAGGTTCAAGCCAGGGCAATTAGGCAAGAAAAATAAGAAGCCAACCAGATAGGAAAAAAGGAGTAAAACTGTTCACATATGTTATGATCTAGTATAGAAAATTTTAAGGAATATGTACACACAAACTATTAGAACTAATAAATGACTTCAGCAAAGATCAATATACAAAAATCATTTTTCTTTTTTTCACTTAATAAAATATATTTATAGATATACAATTTCAGAATTCTAATTAAGAAATAGAATGGATCCATGTTCTAATTGCACATGGCTCAGCCCATCTAGGGACATCTACTGAAACCAGAGGGTCACAGTGATGGGGTCAGCACAGGCAGGTCACTCTCATCCATATCCAATTCTGAGCATCTCTCTTGGCTAGGGTGGCCACTTCATCACAGGGCAGGACTTTATTTATAAAGCCATATTTGACATTTCTTAACCAAGCTTCCTTTCCCAGCAAGAATCCTATTTGTTGGGGAACTTTTAAAAGAGAGCCTAGAGAAGCTCCGGGCTGGAGCTTAGTGACCCCCTCCTGGCTGGCAGCTTTGGGTACTAAGGCTTCGGGGGATGGCTGGCTCAATGACACATCCACGGCCAGAGAAAAATTTGGGAAAAACAGTAATCCAAAGGTTCAGTATAAACTGTGGAAATGAATAAAACCTCCCTCCCTCCCCCCTGGCAGTAACTGCTATTTTGAGAAAAACCCTTTTGAAAATGATGATAAAAAACTCTTTTGGTTCATCCTTTGTCCAACATGCAAGAGAAGGCCAGGTGGCGTCACGACCATGGAGGGTAGAGACAGAGGTGCCCACGGTCATGGACTTTCTTTAGGAGCCAGCTGCTGCCCCAGGGTCCTGGGCACCACCTGGTTGACTCTTCGAGGAAAAGCCTTCTGGAGTCTTTGGTATATAACTTAGGAAAAACCAGTAGAAACAATGGGTCTATGCCCTGGGGCACCTATAAGAGAAAACTTGCATTGTTATTATTTTTTTTCTATACACTAGCAATGAACAATCTGAAAATGAAAACAATTTCATTTATAACAGCATCAAAAAGAATAAAATGCTTAGGAATAAATTTAACAAATGTAAGATTATACATTGAAAACTATAAACTTCATTAAAAGAAATTAAAGAAACTCTAAATAAATGGGAAGTTTGCCTGTGTTTATGAATTGAAAGGCTTAATATTGGTTCAGTTCAGTCGCTCAGTCATGTTCAACTCTACAACCCCATGGACTGAAGCATGCCAGGCTTCCCTGTCCATCACCAGCTCCTGGAGCTTGCTCAAACTCATGTCCATCGAGTAGGTGATGCCATCCAACCATCTCATCCTCTGTCTTCCCCTTTTCCTCCTGCCTTCGATCTTTCCCAGCATCAGGGTCCTGACATCAGGTGGCCAAAGTATTGGAGTTTCAGCTTCAGCTGAAACTTTAGTCCTTCCAATGAATATTCAGGACTGGTTTCCTTTGGGATTGACTGCTTTGATCTCCTTGCAGTCCAAGGGACTCTTGAGAGTCTTTCTCAACACCATAGTTCAAAAGTATCAATTCTTTGGCGGTCAGCTTTCTTTATGGTCCAATTCTCACATCCATACATGACTTATGAAAAAAACATAGCTTTGACTATATGGACCTCTGTTGGTAAAGTAATGTCTCTGCTTTTTAGTATGCTGTCTAGGTTGGTCATAGCTTTTCTTCAAGGAGCAAGCATCTTATAATTTCATGGCTATAGCCTCCATCTGCAGTGATTTTGGAACCCAAAAAGATGAATATCTCTCTGTTTCCATTGTTTCCCCATCTATTTACCATGAAGTGATGGGACTGGATGCCATGATCTTGGTTTTCTGAATGTTGTTTTAAGCCACTTTTTCACTCTCCTCTTTCACTTTCGTCAAGAGGCTCTTTAGTTCTTCATTTTCTACCTTAAGGATGGTGTCATCTGCATATCTGAGGTTATTGATATTTTTCCCAGCAATCTTAATATTGATAATATTCCTCAAATTGATCCACAGATTCAACACAATCCCTATTAAATTCCCAGTTACCTTTTTTTGCAGAAATTAACAATCTGATCCTGAAATTCATATGAAAATGCAAAGGACCTAGAGTAACCAAGTGTTAGTCACTCAGTCGTGTCCAACTCTGTGACCCCATGGACTGTAGCCTGCCAAGCTTCTCTGTCCATGGGATTATCCATGCAAGAATACTGGAGTGGGTAGCCATTCCCTTCTCCAGGGGATCTTCCCAACCCAGGGATTGAACCTGTGTCTCCTGCCTTGTAAGCAGATTCTTTACCATCTGAGCCACCAGGGAAGCCAAAATAGTCTTGGGAAAAAAGTGCAAAGTTGGAAGACTCATACTTCCCAATTTCAAAACCTACTGCAAAGATTCAGAATGAAGATAGTGTGCACTAGCATAGGATAGGCATTTAGATCAATGAAATAGAATTGACACTCCTGAGATAAACCCTCATATTTATGATTAATTGGTTTTTGACAAGAGTGCCAAGACAATTATATGGGGGAAAGACTAGTCTTCTTGTTGGGACAACTGGATATCCACATTGCAAAAAATGAACTTGGACTTCTTCCTCACACAAATAAAAAAATTAATTCTAAGCCCTAAGACCTAAATATAAGAGCTAAAATTATAAAACTCTTAGAAGAAAACATAAATGTAAAGCTTTGTAACATTGGATTAGGGAGTGATTTTGTGTTGCAACCAAAGTACCTGTTAGAAAATATAGGCAAATTGGACTTCATCAAAATTAAAAATTTTGTACTTCAAAAGATACCAACAAGGTGAAAAATCAACCTACAAAACAGGAGAAAATATTTTCAAATTATATATCTGATAAGGGAGAGATGGAAAGAGAAAGCGAGAGGCAGGGAAGTATTTGCCATGGAATCAGGAATTGGAAACTAGGGTGGGGAATCCCCACAAGCAGCTATTGGAGAAGGACCCAGGCTGATATTCCAGACCCTGCATTAATAGTCCTGACTGTGTTACTAACTTATTATGAACTCTTCAGCAACACTCTGAGCCTCTGCCTGCTCAAATGAGTTGTATGATAGGAAAAACTGGAGGTACTTTAAATGCCCATCAGTAGGGAATGTACATGCATGCATGCTCAGTCACTCAGTTGTGTCTGACTCTTTGCAACCCTGTGGATTGTTGCCCGCCAGGCTCCTCAGTCCGTGGGATTTTTCCAGGCAAGAACACTGGAGTAGGGTGCCATTTTCTCCTCAAGGAGATATTCCTGACCCAGGGATCAAACCCAAGTCTCCTGCAATGATAGGTGGATTCTTTACCACTGAACCACCTGGGAAGCCCATACATCCATAACAGTGCAAGAATATGCACCCTTTAGAAGAATGTGGTAGATTTTTTTTAAAGTACAGTTGATTTACAATGTTGTGTTAGTTACTAGTGTGGAGCAAAGTATTGTGTTATGTAAAACTGAATATATATATATATATATATTCAGTTATATATATATTTTCAGTTATATATATATGTTCTTTTTCAAATTCTTTTCTATTATAGATTATTATAGGATGTTGGGTACAGTTCCTTGTGCTATATATATATAGTATGACCTTATTGATTATTTTATATAAAGTAGTATGTATCTGTTAATCCCCAAGTCCTAATCTGTCCCCCTCCTTCCCACTTCCGCACCCCTGCTTTCCCCTCATTTCAGTTCAGTTCAGTTCATTCACTCAGTCGTGTCTGACTCTTGCGACCTCATGGACTGCAGAACACCAGGCCTACCTGTCCATCACCAACTCCTGGAGTTTACCTAAACTTGTGTCCATTGAGTCGGTGATGCCATCCAACCATCTCATCCTCTGTCATCCCCTCTTCTCCCTCCTTCAGTCTTTCCCAGCATCAGGGTCTTTTCCAATGAGTCAGGTCTTCACATCAGGTGGCCAAAGTATTGGAGTTTCAGCTTCAATATCAATCCTTTCAATGAACACTCAGGACTGATCTCCTTTAGGATGGACTGGTTGGATCTCCTTGCAGTCCAAGAGACTCTCAAAAGTCTCTTCCAACATCACGGTTCAAAAGCATCAATTCTTCAGCACTTGGCTTTCCTTAGAGTCCAACTCTCACACCCATACGTGACTACTGGAAAAACCATAGCCTTGATTAAACAGACCTTGATGATGCTGTGAAAGTGCTGCACTCAATATGCCAGCAAATTTGGAAAACTCAGCAGTGACCACTGGAAAATGTCAGTTTTCATTCCTATCCCAAGAAAGGCAATGCCAAGGAATGCTCAAACTACCGCACAACTGCACTCATCTCACACGCTAGTAAAGTAATGCTCAAAATTCTCCAAGCCAGGTTTCAACAATACGTGAACCATGAACTTCCAGGTGTTCAAGCTGGTTTTAGAAAAGGCAGAGGAACCAGAGATCAAATTGCCAACTTCCGCTGGATCATGGAAAAAGCAAGAGAGTTCCAGAAAAACATCTATTTCCGCTTTATTGACTACACTAAAGCCTTTGACTTTGTGGATCACAACAAACTGTGGAAAATTTTGAAAGAGATGGGAATACCAGACCACCTGACCTGCCTCTTGAGAAACTTGTATACAGGTCAGGAAGCAACAGTTAGAACTGGACATGGAACAACAGACTGGTTCCAAATAGGAAAAGGAGTACGTCAAGGCTGTATATTGTCACCCTGCTTATTTCACTTATATACAGAGTACATCATGAGAAACGTTGGGCTGGATGAAGCACAAGCTGGAATCAGATTGCCGGGAGAAATATCAATCACCTCAGATATGCAGATGACACCACCCTTATGGCAGAAAGTGAAGAGGAGCTAAAGAGCCTCTTGATGAAAGTGAAAGAGGAGAGTGAAAAAGTTGGCTTAAAGCTCAACATTCAGAAAACGAAGATCATGGCATCTGGTCCCGTCACTTCATGGGAAATAGATGAGGAAACGGTAGAAACAGTGTCAGACTTTATTTTTTTGGGCTCCAAAATCACTGCAGATGGTGATTGCAGCCATGAAACTAAAAGATGCTTAATTCTTGGAAGGGAAGTTATGGCCAGCCTAGACAGCTTTCCCCTCTGGTAACCATAAATTTGTTTTCTGTGTCAGTGAGTCTGTATCTGTTTTGTAAATCAGCTTACTTGTGTCATCTTTTTATAGTCCACATACAAGTAATATCATATGATATTCGTCTTTGTCTGACTTACCTCACCTAGTATGATAATCTCTGGATCCATCCTTGTTGCTACAAATGGCATTTCATTATTTTTTATGGCTGAGTAATATCCCACTATATATATATATATATATATATATATACACACCACATCTTTTCTATCCATTCATCTGGCTATTGTAAAGAGTGCTGCTGTGAACACTGGAGTGCATGTATCTTTTCAAATTAGAGTTTTCATCTTTTCTGGATGTATGTCCAGCATCATGTTCTATTTTTAAATTTTTTAGGGAACCACCATACTGTACTCCATAGTAGCTGCACCAATTTATATTCCTCCCAAGAATGTAGGAGGGTTTCCTTTTTTCCACACCCACTCAAGAATTTGTATTTTGTAGACTTTTTGATGATCGCCATTCTGACCAATGTGAGGTGATAGATACCTCATTGTAGTTTTGATTCACATTTCTCTAGTAATTAGCAATGTTGAGATCTTTTTGTGTGCCTGTTGGCCATCTGTAGAATGTGGTAGATGTTTAACAATAGCCAATATTTACATCATGTCAGATGCTATCACGCATTTTAATGAACACTTAATTTAATATAACAGCTCTGTGAAATATAGGTATAATTATTAGCCCATTTCAAAAGATAACACAATTCAGAGTTAAGTCCACAGCAAAGTCTGATGCCAACCAAGGGATTTTGACTCCAGAGTTCATGTTGTAGTCCATCCATTCTCAAAGGTGTGGTTTGGGAATCCCAAGACCATTTTGGAGAGGGGTTTGCAAGTATTAAACTCAGATGCCAACCAAGGCATTTTGACTCGAGTTCATGCTGTAGTCCATCCATTCTCAAAGGTGTGGTTTGAGAATCCCAAGACCATTTTGGAAAGGGGTCTGCAAGTTTTAAACTATCTTTGTGAACTTCCTTAGTGGTCCAGTTGTTAAGATCTTGCTTCCACTGCAGGGCGTACAGGTTTGACCACTGATCAGGAAAGTTCCACATGCTGCTTGGTGCAGCCCCTCCCCCCAAAAAACACACAATATCTTCATAATAATACAAACACATATTTGCCTTTTTCACTTGAGAGGCTATATAATATCCAATTATACCTTTTTATAAAAGTATAAAAGACTTTTTATATCAAAAAGTTCAGAACTGCTGCTCTGGTGGTATAAACTATTATCCCTGTAATTCTCATCTCTGTAAGTGACTGGTCAATCCCCAAGATAAAGTGTTTTTTAAAAAAAAAGGATGTAGAAGGGTGATTATAATATGCTTACATTTAGGTATTAATAAGAAAAAAAGTTAAAAAATGGGGCCATTTCTATACATGTGCTGTCTCTGTACATGGGAATCAGAAAACTTTTTTTTTTGGCTGTGCTATACATCTTGTAGGATCTCAGTTCCCTGGCCAGGGATTGAACCTGGGTTACGGCAGTGAAAGCTCAGAATCCTAACTACTAGGCCACCGAGGAAATCCCCACGGAAAACTTCTAACTGTGGTTATTCTTAGCATAGGAGATTAGGGGACAGAAAATGGGGAAGTAGGAAGTTGTTTCACTGTATATAGTTTAGTATTTTGGATATTTTTCTTCTACTATCAGGTCAGTTCAGTTGCTAGTCATGTCCAACTCTTTGCAACCCCATGGACTGTAGCATACCAGGCTTCCCTGTCCATCACCAACTCCCAGAGCTTGCTCAAACTCATGTCCATCAAGTCAGTGATGCCATCCAACCATCTCATCCTCTGTCGTCCCCTTCTCCTTATGCCTTCAATCTTTCCCAGCATCTGGGTCTTTTCCAATGAGTCTGTTCTTCACATCAGGTGGCCAAATTATTAGAGTTTCAGCTTCAGCATCACTCCTTCCAGTGAATATTCAGGACTGATTTCCTTTAGGATTGACTGGTTTGATCTCCTTGCAGTCCAAGGGACTCTCAAGAGTCTTCTCCAACACCACAGTTCAAAAGCATCAATTCTTCGGCACTCAGCTTTCTTTATAGTCCAGCTATCACATCCACACATGACTCCTCAAAAAACCAGAGCTTTGACTAGACAGACCTTTGTTGGCAAAGTAATGTCTCTGCTTTTTAAAAAAATTTTTTATTGAAGGATAATTGCTTTACAGAATTTTGTTGTTTCTGCTTTTTAATATGCTGTCTACGTTGGTAGACACTGCACCCCACTCCAGTACTCTTGCCTGGAGAATCCCATGGACGGAGGAGCCTGGTGGGCTGCAGTCCATGGGGTCGCGAAGAGTCGGATACGACTGAGCGACTTCACTTTCCCTTTTCCCTTTCATGCATTGGAGAAGGAAATGGCAGCCCACTCCAGTGTTCTTGCCTGGAGAATCCCAGGGACGGCAGAGCCTGGTGGGCTGCCGTCTATGGGGTCGCACAGAGTCGGTCACGACTGAAGCGACTTAGCAGCAGCAGCAGCAGCAGCAGCACGTTGGTCATAGCTTTTCTTCCAAGGAGCAAACATCTTTTAATTTCATGGCTGCAGTCGCCATCTGCAGTGAATTTGGAGCCCCAAAAAATAAAGTCTCACTATTTCCATTGTTTCCCCATCTATTTGCCATGAAGTGATGGGACCGGATCCCATGATCTTAGTTTTCTGAATGTTGAGTTTTAAGCCAACTTTTCGCTCTCCTCTTTCACTTTCATCAATAGGCTCTTTAGTTCTTCACTTTCTGCCATAAGGGTTATTGATATTTCTCCAGGAAAGCTTGATTCCAGCTTGTGCTTCATCCAGCTTGGTATTGTGCATAATACACTCTGCATATAAGTTAAATAAACAGGGTGACAATATACAACCTTGACGTACTCTTTTCCCAATTTGGAACCAGTCTGTTGTTCCACGTCCAGTTCTAACTTGTTTTGACCTGCATACAGATTTCTCAGGAGGTAGGTAAAGTGCCTTTATAACTTTTTAAAACAAAGTTTAAAAAGATAGCCATGAAAAAAGAGGTACATTTAAAAAAAATGGTTAGGGTATTTCTTCTCCCTTTGCTGTCCTGTGGTTCAACTTTGAGGACCTTAGACTGGGCCTTAATATAAGGATTAGTATACTTGTTCTACTCACAGGGATATAGAAAGAATAAAATATTAGATGTAAAAATACTTTGAAATGAATTAAGCTGTCACTGGGAGGACATTGTTAGTGAATTGAATGATTCATTAATGTGTTCACCAGTTTTCTCTCTTTCTTTCTGCTTTGGGTCTCACAGATTGGATATTGATTTACTATTTTGCAGTTAATTGTACAAAAGGGACCTTTGTAGACATACCCAAAAATGTTTCTGATTTGTGTTTTTAGGATCAAGAAATGCAGAAATTACTATGAAATTCTGGGAGTTTCACGAGATGCTAGTGATGAAGAGCTTAAGAAAGCTTACAGAAAACTTGCCCTGAAATTTCATCCTGACAAGAACTGTGCTCCTGGAGCAACAGATGCTTTCAAAGGTCTGATCCTAAACTAATGCTTAATTATGCCCTCCTTGTGATGTTTGGTCACAGCAAGTTGTTTCCAGCCTCCCTTGTAATTGTTTTCTAAGGCTACAAGGAGGGTCTTGTTTTTTCCTGCCACACCTCTTAGATAGTGATTATTAGCATAGCTCTCTCCTTCATTTCTTACCTTAATTTCTTTTGGGAAAAAAAAGGTTTTCTGTAATACCTTACAGAACCTTTTATTCTTTTGATTCAGCAAATATTTATTGAAGATCTATGTGTCAGTTGCCAGGGTAAGTAAAACTGCTATAATTCCTCTTGTGGAACTTAAAGATTGGTAGCCACTAGCAGGCAGGGCCTAGATAGTGTTTCAAAACTTCTTTGACCATGAAACTCTTTGTTCATGAAACCTGCATTATAAACATGCGGTTAGTATAAAAAGGCTTTATGAGACTTTGTAAAGAGCAAAAACATAGTTATAGATCAAGATTTTTCCATTGATTTCTGTGATACTTTCAGAAACATATTCTCAAAAAATATTTTGGATCCAATACATAAATAAAAATTTTACTAAAGAGCTTCACCGTGAGGAATGTCATTGATTCAGGAAAGGATTATCAGTGGATGCTAAAACCACTGGGTAATAGGTTGTTGTTGAATAGAATATTCACATAATGTCAAAGTATCACCCCACAGTATACTTACTGATTTTGTTGTTATTTAGTTGCTAAATCATGCCTGACTCTTTTGTGACTCCATGGACTATAGCCCGCCAGGCTCCTCTGTCTGTGGGATTTCCCAGGCAAGAATACCGGAGTGGGTTGCCATTTCCTTCTCCAAGGAATCTTCCCAACCCAGGGATCGAACCCCAGTCTGGTACATTGCAGGTAGATTCTTTACCACTAAGCCACTTGGGAAGCCCAGATTGCATGGGAAAATTTTCTAAGTAATGGAGATAGCTAGCTGTTACTACTTTAAGCAAGTGATCTAATTTATCATCATTATTACTAGAACAATTTAACATTATATGTTGTAATACTATGTGGTATTCTTGCCAGAATGTTTGACCTGAATCTAATAAGGAGGAAACAATCAAAATATGGAATATTCTACAAAGAACACTGAACTACTCTTCAAAAAATTCAATAAAAGAAAAGCAAAAAAGGTGGGGAGACTGTTCCAGAAGAAAAGAAACTAAACAGATGTGAAACCAAGGGCAGTACATTAACCCTGAATGGTTTACTGGGTGATAATGAATTGGTGTTAATTTTCTTAACTATGATATGATATTTTGATCATGTAGGAGAGTATCTGTCTTCTTCAGAGATGTATGCTAAAATATTTAGGAGTGAAGTGTCATAATATCTTCAGCCTACTTCCAAGTGATTCAGCAAGAAAAAATGAATACATATTATATATATATGCATGTATGTGTAGAGCATTGAGAAAAGCAAAGTGGTAAAATGCTAACCTTGATGAATAAGGGTAAAGGTGTTTATTGTACTATTTTTTTTCAACTCTTCTGGAGATTTGAATTTTTCAAAAGGAAAAGTAGGGACTTCTCTGGTGGTCTAGTGGCTAAGACTCGGTGCTTGCAATGCAGGGGACCCAGGTTCGATCCCTGGTCAGGGAACTGGATCCCATGTGCTGCAACTGAAAGATTAAAGATCCCTAATCCCCCAATTAAGATGCAGCACAGCCAAATAAATAAATGTTTGTAAAAAAGAAAAAGTAACAAAAATGATAGATCTGAGACTTTTTTTTAAAGTCAGCATCTACCTTAGAGGACAAGCTACCTTTGTTGATGTGCCTTTGTGAATCTCATTCTCCCCACAGTTTCTGTAAGGAAACAGATAAACCACATTCTCCTCATACCTTCATGTAGGGTATGTCACAGACAATGCCGTTTCTCTAAGAAATCTGCCAGATTTCAAGGGATGTGAATGTTTAAACAACTCTGTTTAGGGTTTTCTGTTTGTTTTTTTTATTCTGCTTAACTGTTTTATTGCTATAAATACTTAATACAGTTCCCTGACTAGAAGACTCACAGGAAAATGCTCTTTTGACTATGTTTCTGATAGTGTTGACTGAATTAAAGGTAGGCAGGTGGGAATGACTTAGAAGATTTTTTTTTAAGATTTCTCTGATTGGTGATTCTTTGATTGGTGGTACTGACTGTATGTTTAAATGAAATTGGACAAAGTGTGCACATTTGTGCACAGGGAGAAGTGATGGTATGCTTATGTAGTCTATTCAGACTTGATCCCTTACTGAGCCATATTTTTGTTGTTGTTTTTTTAAGCCACGATGATTGGCTTGTGGGATCTTAGTTCCCCAACCAGGGAATGAACCTGGACCCTCAGTAGTGGAAGCACAGGTTCTAACTACTGGATGACCAGGGAATTCCCTGGAGATACATTTCCTAATTTCTAAAGACTATGTTTAAAAGTAAGCTGAAATAAGACTGATGACTGAGGACTTTGCTTTTAACCAAGTAGGAGGATTTTTATTTATTATTTCATTCAGGAGACTCTATGTGACTTCATGTTAGAATACCGTTGCTTATGTGTAAACTGTTTCTGATCATCAACTATTGCTTTCAAGTGAAATAACACATTTTTGATGAAGGAGAACAGTACTTCTAAGTTTACCTTGACTCCAGTGTTGTTTAAGGCTTATCAAACTAGATCTTGGGAAGATTTCAAGGGCAAGCACTTTGGTGAACTTTCCAGGCCCAGTGACCTCTCCTTGGGTCACTGTGAAGTTGTCCAGCACCAACTCTTCACTGCTACTCTGGGCTCTTCTTCACTGCTACTACTGTGATTACCCTTAGCTGCAACAGACTGTGTACTCTGATGCTTTTTGTTTTTGTTGCAGCAATAGGAAATGCCTTTGCAGTCCTGAGCAATCCTGACAAGAGACTCCGCTATGATGAATATGGAGATGAACAGGTGACTTTCACTGCCCCTCGAGCCAGACCTTATAATTATTACAGGGACTTTGAAACCGACATCACTCCAGAAGAGCTGTTCAATGTCTTCTTTGGAGGACATTTTCCTACAGGTTAGTATCCCAACTTTTTTCATTTAAAAAGTCTTAGGAACTTCCCTGGTGGTCCAGTGGTGAAGACTCTGCACTTCTACTGCAGGGGGCTCAGGTTTGATCCCTGGTCAAAGAGCTAAGATCCCATATGCCATGTGGTGTGGCCAAAAACAGTCATATATATATTTTCAGGATCTGAATAGAGGGGCCATGGTATGGTGGGAACAAAAAGACTTTGGATCAGATAAGCTGAGGTTGAAGTCGTCTCCAGCCTCCAACTATGCACGAATTTTACTTAATCCTTCTGATCTTATTCCCTTACCAAAAAATGGGGCTGATAATACCAACCTCACAGGGATGCTGTAAGGCTTGGATATTTTTTAAGTGTTTTATAAATTAGAAGCAAAATTCCTTTGTTATAATTATTGTAAACTAGCACTTATATACAGGTTAGAAAAATACCCCCAGAGAATTGGAAGTTGGGTTAATTAAATGCCTTGGAAGTAAATTGAATTTTGTGCAGTTGCTATTAAAGATACTAGTGACATAATCTGATATTGAGCAAGAAGGCAGATAAGAGCATGTCAGACAGGATTCATGGCCCAAGTTTTGTTTCTTTCTCTGCCTCTCGGGTTCCTCTCACTCACTAGTTACAAAGGACTGTTTAAATAAGGGTGAGAGAGCTAAGCATGTCCCATTTTCAGTTGGTTCACTTGATATACCTAGTGTCTTATTTTCCTATTGGGTAATATGGGACAATACCCTACCCTCAAAGAGCCTAGTTGGAAGCCCGGACCTTGGAAAAGGCAAGGAAGAGGTGTGTGCCATATTGCGTGCTAAGTATTTTTCTTTCTTTTCCAGGAAATATTCATATGTTTTCAAATGTGACAGATGACACCCACTATTACCGCCGGCGGCACCGACATGAGAGAATGCAGACACGGAAGGAAGAGGAAGAAGATAAGCCTCAGGTACCTGGAGAAGACAGGACAATAGCTGCCCATAAACGCTTATACTGAAACTGACCTTTATGGAGTAAGATCAGGTTTTTGAAGTTCAGCTTGAGATATGTGCTAAAGCCTGCTTTAGGAAAGCGGAAGCATGGTAAGAAGAGCTGGATAACTGGCCCAAATAGGTCAGAATGGTACCCCTCCCCCACCCATTCTTTGGTGACTATCCCGGGAAATCTGTTCCCTGGGGCTGTCTTGGAAAAGATTTTCTTGACTGCAGAGAATAGGGACCCCCTTTATAATATTCAGCACAAAGGGGGTTTAAATTAAGAGATCGAAGGAGTCTCATGAAGCTCAAGGGCAGGAAGCACGCTGGGCCTTGTGACAGATGGGAACCAGGAACTGGGGTGCTGTCAGGCATCACGCAGCTGTGCTCTCCGTGACTCTTGAGGCCAGACTGTCTTCAGTTTTCCTGACTCTCTGCATCTGCTTTGTTCTCTCTAAGCAGCCTGGCTTTTCTACTTCCCCTTGCAAGTGTCCAGTCTACAGTGCCTGAGTATGTGTCCTTTCAAGTGACTGCCTAGCAGTGAATAGTGATGAATCTCAATCCCAGATTCTTAGGAGGGAGAAAGTGATCATCCCTGCTATGGTTAGATGTCTGCTAGATGTCCCCCAGTCTGCTCAGCTGAGGCCAAGGCAACAGAACTGCATGGTAACATGACTTCGTGAGGTTCATAGACTGGGCAGACTAGCGCACAGGTGTCTGCTTCATTGGTCTTGGAAAAGGAGGCTGCAGGATTACTGAGTGTCAGTCCAGGTTATAGATGGGCCCCTTTCAGCCTTTTCAGCAGACAGAATGGAGCTGTTTGGTACTTCCCAGCAGAAAATACAACCTTCTCAGAAAAACTTTGGGCAATGTGCAATGCATTAGTAATGCATATTTTCTTTGGGAAAACTGTCCTATTTTCAGTAAGATTTATATTGATGAAGAGCACTTACACCAAATATTTTTTTCTTTTTCAGAATACATATTCTGCATTTATTCAGTTACTTCCAGTTCTGGTGATTGTGATTGTATCTGTGATTACTCAGCTGCTAGCTGCTAATCCCCCATATAGTCTATTCTATAAATCGTAAGTCAAATACTTATAAATCTTTCTTAACAACAAGCTGGTACATTACTAACATTTCATGTCACCTTTTGTTGTGGAAAACACTGGTTTTGTGTTTAAAGGAACAGCTGGATAGTAATTATGCAGAGACTCAAAATTACTTCAGGCAGTTTCCCATACATTCAGGACCTGGATTGTTTTGTTCTACAGCGACATCATCTGTCAACTGCGGAACAGCAACAGCTGGTTTCTGAGGGATTAACAGAGAAACTCCAGGTTCAGATTAAATCTTTAACATTCCGTGTTAGAGTTAGAAAGGACCTTAATGAGCTTGTGAAAATATCGCTGCACACCTGTGAATCTGAGAACATAGTAACTAAAATCTAGTGATTATGTCCAATTTAAGAAACTGCAAGATTAGGACTTTTATTCATAAGGCTATACAGTCAAACCATAGTATCTCATTTCTTTGCTTTTGCTAAAAATATAAAGTTTGTATTGCATGAAAAATATGAGCTCTGATAGGAATTTTTAAATTTCTTCAATTAAGTATTTCAGTTAAATCAGTTCTCAAAGTTTGATCCCTAGACCAAGCATCCCTAGACCAAGCATTAAATGGCAACATGTTAGAAGTGCAAACTCTTAGGCCTTACTCTGTATCTATTGAATCAGAAACTCTAGAGGTGAGAACCAGCAATATGAGTTTTAACAAGCCTTCCAGATAATTCTGCTGCTGCTGCTGCTGCTAAGTCACTTCAGTCGTGTCTGACTCTTTGCGACCCCATGGACTGCAGCCTACCAGGCTCCTCCGTCCATGGGATTTTCCAGGCAAGAGTACTGGAGTGGGTTGCCATTGCCTTCTCCACCAGATAATTCTGGTCCATACTAAATTTGAGAATCACTGGTTTATTTTTTTAATTAATAATGGGAAATGAGCCATTATTCACAATTAGAGTTTAGCAGACAAACGCCTTTCAAATGTGGACTCCGTCGTGGAATAGTACCTAAGAGGAAGAGCTCTTGTTGGTGATCACTATAGCCTTTATTGACTATGCCAGAGCCTTTGACTGTGTGGATCACAATAATCTGTGGGAAATTCTGAAAGAGATGGGAATCCCAGACCACCTGACCTGCCTCTTGAGAAATCTGTATGCAGGTCAGGAAGCAACAGTTAGAACTGGACATGGAACAACAGACTGGTTCCAAATAGGAAAAGGAGTACGTCAAGGCTGTATATTGTCACCCTGCTTATTTAACTTCTATGCAGAATACATCGTGAGAAACGCTGGACTGGAAGAAACACAAGCTGGAATCAAGATTGCCGGGAGAAATATCAATATATGCAGATGATACCACCCTTATGGCAGAAAGTGAGGAGGAGCTAAAAAGCCTCTTGTTGAAAGTGAAAGAGGAGAGTGGAAAAGTTGGCTTAAAGCTCAACATTCAGAAAACGAAGATCATGGCATCTGGTCCCATCACTTCATGGGAAATAGATGGGGAAACAGTAGAAACAGTGTCAGACTTTGTTTTTTTGGGCTCCAAAATCACTGCAGATGGTGACTGCAGCCATGAAATTAAAAGGCGCTTACTCCTTGGAAGAAAAGTTATGACCAACCTAGATAGTATATTCAAAAGCAGAGACATTACTTTGCCGACTAAGGTCCGTCTAGTCAAGGCTATGGTTTTTCCTGTGGTCATGTATGGATGTGAGAGTTGGACTGTGAAGAAGGCTGAGCACCAAAGAATTGATGCTTTTGAACTGTGGTGTTGGAGAAGACTCTTGAGAGTCCCTTGGACTGCAAGGAGATCCACCAGTCCATTCTGAAGGAGATCAGCCTTGGGATTTCTTTGGAAGGAATGATGCTAAAGCTGAAGCTCCAGTACTTTGGCCACCTCATGCAAAGAGTTGACTCATTGGAAAAGACCTGATGCTGGGAGGGATTGGGGGCAGGAGGAGAAGGGGACGACCGAGGATGAGATGGCTGGATGGCATCACGGACTCAATGGACATGAGTCTGAGTGAACTCTGGGAGTTGGTGATGGACAGCGAGGCCTGGCGTGCTGGGGTCGCAAAGAGTCGGACATGACTGAGCGACTAAACTGAACTGATAGCCTTAAGGCTATCATTCTAGATCAGTATCTTCATTTTACAGAGAGGAAAGCTGAGACTCAGAGAGAGGTTATTGCTATCAGGTCATGCTGGCCTGAGTCCCTCTGATTTCCTGACTTCCCATATTTCTCCATATGCTACTGCCACTTCCTTTCTCATCAGGCCAGTGAGGTAGGCAGGAACCTGCCCTCAGCTTTCCAGAAAGAGGCAAGAACAATCATGGCCTGAGCTCTTAGACATCCAGCAAGATCCATGAGCTAAGAGATCAAAGGAAAAGCTCGGAAAAGGTCAAATATAACTCCTTTAAAATCGACTTTGTTCAATTTGAACAAAGCTTGGATTTGCACAGTACCATCACATTGTTTTAACTGGAATTTGGGTTCCCTTCTATACTTTCTTATAGTTAGACTTTAGTTAACCCACGACCTGTTAAAGTTTCTGAACGTCAGAGACTTATGGATATCACTAAGAGTTAGCCTGGAGGTATTGAAATCTTTTGTCTCAGTTTTTTGCAGTTCTCATCTAACAGCTATGTGTGTGTACTTTTTATCATGTCCTAAAACTTGGAACTAAGTTGGTATAAGCTGTCTAGTTATTTGTGAATAGTTTACAGTAGCGATCATTTCATTCAGCCAACATTTACCAGTAGCCACTCTGTGCTAGCTGCCATGCCAGATCCTGCAGAATATATAAATTGCTTTTTAAACTTTCAGCATTCTACTTTAACAGAGAAAACAGTCTAAGAGAGGTGAATCCAGGTAGCTGCACCTTCCTGTTCATAGCAACAATGTTTACGGTAGCCATGACATGGAAAAAGCCTACACACACAGACGCACACATATATACACACAGAGGAATATTATTCAGCCCTAAAAATGAAAATTCTAGCATTTCTGACTACACTGAGGGACTCTGAAGGCATTATGCCAAACGAAGTAAGTCAGAGAAAGACAAATACTGTATAATCTATACTGTAAATACTATATAATATAATCGCTTATATGTGGAATCTAAAAAAAAAAAAAAACTCAGAAAAGGAGATCAAATTTCTGGTTACCAAAGGTGGAAGAGAGAGGGAGGGGGAATTGAAGAAAGATGGTCAAAGGTACAAACTAATAGTTGTAAGATAAATATTAGTAAATACAATGTATGTCACATACAATACAGTGTTATAGTAGTTAACACTGCTGTATGATAGGAAATGATAGACTAATAATGAGTTCTCATCACAAGGAAAAATTTTTTTCTTTATTCTCATCTTTTTTTTGGGGGGGTCTTCTTTATTTTCTTTTTATTGTATCTATATGAGAAGATAGATGTTAGCAGATTACCTGTTAGACATGTTAGACATTGTGGTAATCATTTCAAAATATATGTAAACCCATCATGATATATGTCTTAAATTTAAAGAGGGAGAAAGAAGAGAGGGAGATGACTCATTTAAGAGAATAAAGTAAATATGCTGAGACTGAATCCACTTGAACACGTTCATAGAGTAGCAACAATGACAACATTGCACTTACTGCTTTGCTTGGGAAATAAGGAATGTTGATATGTTAGAAATGGTATCTGCATCTATGAAGAGGTAAGCGTGATGACATCAGCGAGGCCAGTGCTAAGAGTGGTATCTCCAAATGTCACAAGCACACCTGAGCCTCTCCTTGTTTTAGGACCTTGGGCCACACCATTTCTAGAGAAACCCAGAACCTACAGGTGCCTTACTTCGTGGATAAAAACTTTGACAAGCCTACAGAGGTGCATCTCTGCGTGACCTGGAGAAGACGATAGAGAAGGATTACATTGATTACATCCAGACCAGTTGTTGGAAGGAGAAACAACAAAGTAAGATGCTTAAAAGGGGCTTTTAAGCAAGGTGCCACCCTGAGGGATCCCCAGCGTAGCGATCTCTCCTCTCTTTCTGAGCTACTCATGTTTATGTGAACACGGACAGGACAGAGCCCCATTCAGGATATTAGAAATATTGTGATAAAGAACGAGGCTTATGACAGGATACGTGTGGCCAGGGCTTGAAATCTTTAGGGACTTAGGCAGTACTAGTTGCCTGTCTGTCTGTCTCTGAGTTGCTACATCTGTCTGCCTATCTGCCTTCTGTCTTTTCTTTGCCAACTGCTTTCCTACATTTTTTTAAGCTCTCCTTCACAGCCTTGATTTGCCCTAGTTTATTTTGGTTGCCACCCTCCTATTCGTTCTTCCAGCTTTCCTAACCCCACCAGTCATTGGCCCCTTTCTACGTCACAAGCTTCCTCTTTAAGTAGCTCGCTGCTTTGGTCCATGGTTTCCTAATTCCACATTTCCCAGAGGGAAATCTGATCCAGCCTAACCAAAGTTTGACAGGTTGTTGTTATTGAGTCTGGTGCCCCTCCTCTTCCCCTCCAATCAGCTGTGGCCACACAGAACAAAAGTGAGTCTCTTATTGGAACAGGCCTTCCACACCGTTTCCCTGTCTGGAGACAGCGAGGGTGACGGTGTTGGCTTACGATTTGGCTTACAACTCCAGTGAGCATTCATGGGGAGTGCTGTAACAAGGAGGCCCTGCCTCAGCCAACAGGCTCCCTTTCCTCCCACTTGAATTCCCCCAACCCACATACACACACACAGAGGCATTAATAATTGTATAAAACTTGGCTTTGGTTAATTTTTAAAAAGCAAACTAACTCATTTTTAAAAACTTATCACCAGGTATTATTAAACATCTAACAGTGTCTGGTAAATTTAGATCCTCAGTCACAGTGCTACTAAGCGCTTGTGACCCATCTGCATCCCAACCCCACCCGGAGTTAATCTCTCCTTCCTCTGTGCATTTAAAGCCCTTCACTCATCGGAGTCAGTACCATCCTCACAGTGTTCGTGTCTTCTAGGTACATGACAGCCTCCCTGCTGGACTCTGGGCTCTCTGAGGTCAAGAACCATGTCTTACTAATTTTGTGTCCCAAGCCCTTGGCACAGTTTTTGCTTCAGAACAGATGCTCAACAAATGTCTTTTGAAGAGAGGATTCTCAGGACTGGAAAAAGTGAAACTGCTGAGGGCTAGGGATCACGGAGCAGGGCTAGTGTCCTAACACTGGCCCTGAGGGACCTTGTATCCACACTCTACTCCTGTAGGGTGGAGCCCACCTGACCTCTCAGTGCCTTAGGAGCATGGTGGGCATTGACTTGGATGTAAGGGGGAATTCAGCAGGAGGAGGGGATTGCTTTTTTTATTGAAAAGACAAAAAACAAGGGGTCTGGAAGTAACCCTACCCCACTGTTAAACTAGGTTTTTCTAGTTTCAAAAACTAGGAAATAATTTTAGAGCAAGATAGAGGCCTTAGACTTAAAGGCATTATAATTGATCGCCTGATCCAAATCAGGTGAGGGTCAGTATATGTCCTAAGAGTCTCCGTTGTTTTAGGCCCTGAGAGGGTTTTGAATTTATTGCTTTATGCAAGAAATTGATGAAAATATATATTTCTTAAACCCTCCCCCACCCCACACACACACCAGCTAGAACTATGCAAAGAGCTCATGGTTAGGATTTCCTGGTGGCTCAGACAGTAAAGACTCTACCTGCAATTCAGGAGACCCGGGTTCAATCCCTGGGTCAGGAAGAATCCCCTGGAGAAGGAAATGGCAACCCACTCCAATATTCTTGCCAGGAGAATCCCATGGACAGAGGACCCTGGCAGGCTACATTCCATGGGGTCACAAAGAATCAGACACAGCAACTAACACTTTCACTTTCATGGAAAGGATTACACCTAAGGCGGCTTCTAGCCTTGTGTCCCCATCTCGTGAGGCCTGCTTCCAGGGCTTTGGCACCCTCCAGGTATAATCAAGTGGGTGAGCATGACACGTGTACCCACAAGTTTCAAACCGGGGGTTATCAGCACACACTCCTTAAAAATCTATTTCTGGCATTTAAGGATGGTGGCTGTCCAGATCCTCCACACAACCCAAGTGCCATTTGAGAACAGGCAGCATCTGCCCTCCGGATCCAACAGCAAGTGCAGCCAACATGGTTAAATTTAGCACATGGATGGAGGTTGTAAAAATAAACCTGCTTGAGAACAAAGTTCAGTCTTGGCAAAATATCGAATGGAAACTGCTTTTAGCAAAGGTTAGCCATTGTCTTTTAAAATCTTTTGTTAATTTCTTTGCTATGCTCTTCCTTAGAATGCTTCATCAGAGTGAATTTCTGAGTACTCCTTTACTGTAAACACCGATTGCCCTGTCTACTCCTTCACAGCAGCATCTAGATAATAAAGCCAATGCTAGGGGAGGTAGCCATGGCCCTGGGCTGGGACAGACCGAAATAAAAGGCAGGACTGCCTCCTGACCTGGCTGAGCAGGACTGAGACCCCAGCCCTGCCTGGCAGAGGAGAACTGTCTATGCTCTGGAGCAGGATAGCAGAGAGGGCAGAAGCTTAGGCTTTGAAATGGGGGATAAAATGAACTTCCTCCCACAGAGGTTGTATGGATTATAGAAGATGACATGAGTATAACACTTAGCATAGTGTCTAGCATATAGTAAGTGCCCAGATCCTAACAGAATCCAGACCTTGCTTGGCCTTGCTCAACTTGATGTAGCTCTGACTCACAGGGCTGGATCATGAGGGTGGTTGGGATCTGTCAGGACTCCCATCTGAGCTTTTGGGCAGAGTATTTTGGGAGAGGAGGCTCTGGGACTTGGTTCTCTTGGCAATTTGCCTGTCAGTTTAGTCTGAAAGCTCAGTGCTCTGTTCATCTATTACACTGGCATTCAGGGCAGGGGAAACATTATGCAGAGAAGAAAAAAATGTTCCCTGGATTCTCCCCTGCCAAAGATTTTGTTTTTCCTTAGAAGGTACTGAATATTAACAGAACTTGTCAAAAGTAACATATTCATTGGGTTGAGCTTTTGTTCATTGAAGTACAAAAGGATTCAGTGGCTATCTGGAGAGAAGTTTCTCCAACCATGATCATGGGGGTGTGGGGCATGGTTCCTTGAAACACTGTCCTTGTGCAGGGTCATTGCTCTGGAGCAGGGTTCTAAACCTTTGGAGCATGTTTTGAGAAAGCATTCATATATGTGCACATATGTTTTCTTTCATCAGCTTATTACAGTGGTTGTCAGTGTAGAAAATAGAAAGAATCACTAACCGTTCATGTTTTCTGGAGTGAGATTTCAGGCAATGAGACATTTGGATAAGGTCAGTAACAAAAAACCCTAAGGAAATCACTTCAAGGAAAAGCTGAGCCACAGAATCTGCTCTACATACTGGTCCAGCTGTGACTCCAGAGGACCACAGAGTCTTCTTGAACAGGTTTCCCACATGCAGAAGCAGCCAGACAAATGGAGTCAGTGCCCAGCTCTGGGTGGAACAAGGCAGCAAGGACTCATTTGGGTGCAGCCCATGATCCTCCACGAAGCTGCATCACCCGTGAGGGTGCCCATGCCAAGGCAAGCTCTGGCTGGCACGCAATGCAGGCCCCACGCCATGGGGTGAAAGCACATTGCTCTGGAGCCTAGGAGACTTGCTGCTTGCCAAGCAACTGCTGGGCCAGGGCCCGGGCTCTGAGCCCCTATTGTAGAGGGTGGGTTTTCATGCATCCCTACCCCTCGCCCTAAAGTCCTGTACTTAATCTGCACTTTGGGCCTTACTTGGTGTAAACAGAATCATTGTGAGCAGAAATGCCAGTATTTTGTGTTGATAGAGACTTATTCAGAAACCAGTGTCCATTGTTCCCCCTGGCTAAGTATTAAGTCCTGTTTCCAGTCAGTTTGCTGATTAATCAAACAGGTGCCTCTTGTTCACCAAGAAAAACAAAATCTGTCAGCAAGATGATTAAGAATAACAGGCATATTTAAGAATGATTAAAATAGCATTTTCACAAGTATGGGCCTTTAAACACTGAGTAGCTATCTGCTGTTGAAGCTACACAGGCCCTCCTGTTAATACATAACATGTCTCTGGAGGTTCTCTTCAGGCATTCCTTCCTCAGAGTGTCTCTGAAACTATACAAAAGAATAAAAAAGAGAGGTAGCCAAACCGCTGCTGAGTCCGGGAGGACAGCAGAGATTATATTCTGGTTAAAAATAGAATGACCTCCACTATGAGGAGAAAATGAAATATATTTCGTTAAGGCGATAGAAGTCACCGGATCCAGACGATTTCACTTTTAAAAGAATCCAGCTGCCTTTGCCCTTTGAGTTAGGGGCCCCCCATGTGGCGAGGGCATGAAGGATGCAGCCAGTAGCCTGGGCACCTAGAGCAGGCAGGCCCCCAGAGGAGGGCTCTGTGTCCAGCAGTGCGTGTGAGTTATGCTCCAGCGACTTGGGAAGGGTGAAGCAGCTGCCTTTGTTTCAGATGACAGGAACAGGCAATCGGACTCCATTCTCTCCCAACTGCCATCTGAATACCATTTGTAGGAAAGCCTTGAAACAGAGTCTCCTGTTACTGCACACGTGCAGGTTTCCTAAGTCTGGTGCCAAATGTTCTATTGATAAGAACTAAGTCTGGTGCTTTTGTAATGGAGCACAGATACTGTCGGACTCCAGGATCACAGGTGTCCCTTAATCCTCAGCACCTGGTGTGGTATAGCTTCCTGATACATGTTTCTCGAGTAAATGAGTTTTTTTCTTAAACTTAATGGAAAGAAAAAGCATTAAATAAAGTAAAAGGAGCTTTGCTTCCAGAAGTATTGGAGTGAAACAAAGGAGCTCAACTCTCTTGATGAATTGGTTACATCTTTTATCTTTCAGAGTCGGAGTTGACCAATTTGGCAGGATTATACAGAGATGAACGATTGAAACAGAAAGCAGAATCGCTGAAACTTGAAAACTGTGAAAAACTTTCCAAACTCATTGGCCTACGCGAGGTGGCTGAGAGGCCGATTGTCCTACGCAGGCTCGGGGTTTTGCTACATGTTACTGTTTATGTTCCTAATTCCATTTTATAATACAAAATTAGGAAATGATGAACATTTCACAATTTGCTAACTTTGTTTGGTGGGCAGAGTTGGAGGCACTTCAGCATGGAGCCAGATTTGTCATCACAGAATCCTTCCTGGGGGTATAATTGGCTTCAGGAACAAGGGGCAGGTCATCTAAATTCACGGCCAAGCATTAGATCCAGCTGCCTGAGCCGTACCTACCTGCCTCTAGGAATGTAGTTCAGGGCATCCCAGAGCAGATTCATATTTTCTTCCTTCTTCAGTGAAGTCTCAATACCCAGTCATTCCTAGGCTTAGCCAAAGCAGCTTAATATTGGTTGTTTACATTGTGCAGCAAGAATTATACCTCTCCTGTTGTTAGAGTCATCTCCCCACCAGATTCAGTTGTTGTAAACTCAGCTTTCCATTTTCAAAGGGGAATGCAGAGAAACGCAAACTGTTGTCCACAGTTTTCCATTTGCCTAATCTCTGTTCAGTTACTGGCATTAGCAAACTACCTGATTTCAGTTCCTTTTACTTTCTTAACCCTCTCTCTTACAGAGGGCCCAGAAATTAAGAGTTACTAAGTAAACAGTTCAGTGGACACACAGAAACAGGGGCCAGGGGTGAAGGTAAAAAGCAAGGCTGAGTCTCAGCTGTTCAGTGCACTTTCCCTAGTCCATCATAGAACCCAGAGAATGTTCTTTGTCATTTTTCCTTGCAGCATCACACCTGAGCTGAGTCCCTATACCCCATAGAGGTACAGTGGTCAGACCTAAGAGGAGGCATTCCCACCCAGCCAGGCTGCTCAGACCTAGAGATAGAGAGGAAAGACCCTTAGTCTGTGGCTTGGGACCTGGCGGGATCTGGTGTTGGCCCAGCAGTCACTTTGTTTAACCCAGTGACCTGTGGTTGTGATAGGAGATGCTTTTTTCATGTAGTCAATGTCTGTTAAGTGCCTGGTAGGATGAGACCATCGGCCTAGAGAGGCTACATGGTTGACCTGGGTCACACAACTTGTTGTGGCAGAGCTAGATGGTAAGCTGATTATCAAGTACAAAGTGAGTGCACATCCTCCTTGCTCACGTGATTCTAGCCATATTGGTAAAAGCAGAAGCTTTCCCAAGGATTCCCCTCCTGCACCACCTCCCAGCCTGGGACCTGGTATCCTTTCTATGGCAGTCCTGCATCCACTCAGCACACCTCATTACACCACTTATCATACCAAACAAAAAGAGGCAACTCTTCCCACTGGTGACAAGGAAGAGAGAAGCCGTCGCATGGACGGTGTGGTTCTGGGACTTCCTGTGGAGGTGAGCTACAGGATTGAGTTGCCCAGATTCTATCATGAATCTGAACCTAGAAGGATCAGTAGGTGACTGTAGTCAAGACTCCATGTTTTTTTCAGGATGGAAGAAAAGTTCCTGTTGCAAGGAGAGTCTGTATTAAAACTCATTTCCAAAGTAGTTTCTCCTTTCAGTGGTAGAGCCGTGGTTTAAGCAGATGTATTTAGTATGGTTCCACCTGGGAGCATCCCACAGGGTCAGAAGATGAGTGCAGAGGTAAAGAGTGGGGCTTTGGTGGCTGGTAGGGGACACCTGCTCAGTTCCAGGGAGGGACAGCGGCTCCAGAGATGGCCAAATTTTTGTCACCCAGCTAGGTCTATCTTCTGGGTTTGGGGGGACTTCCTTGTTCCCCTTGGAGTGATTGAAGGGATTTACATGGTAAAATGTGCCTGTGAGCCATATGGGCTGTAGAAGGTTGTTTTCCTATACATATAAAAATCAAAGCTCTACTCTCCCCAACCCCAACCTCTGCTAGAAAATGGGCCATAATTAAACTGACTTGACAGGTTAAAAGTCCCTGCTCTAGGTGCCCATGAATAGTGTAGTCACACATTTTATGGATTTCATGGCAGAGATGAGTTATCTGTGATGATACTAAATAGAGGCAATACTAACTCACTTCATTAGATGTCAGGTCTATTTCTGTTTTTATAACACTGATGGTACCGTTTTATTTATTACCTAATAGACGACAACATTCACATCTGGTTTTCCTCAAGGGAATAGTATGTGCTTTGGATTGAAGGATAGTTTAATCTATTTGGTACTGTCCAGAATATTGTTAAACTATAATTTCCTGGGTTGCATTTTTAGATGGGTTGTTTGCATGGTGGTAAAATAAGCGTTTTCCTCTTGCCTACATCATTTGGAAGGTTTTATCATATATAAACTTTCTAGTTATGGCTTATTCTTGCTGTCAGAACTTGGCATGCAGCTCTCAACTATTTTTATGAGCATGAATGCAGACTGGCAACGGGGCTAAGAAGTAGGGCTTGAGGCTCAAGCAGAAACCAAAGCTCTCAAAAGAATGAAGTGCCTTCTGCAGTACATGATCAGCAGTGAGGAGGGTGGGATAAAAACCCATCTCATTACAAAGGGCAGCACAATTTGAAGGCATCTGTGTCCTCAGGTTAGCAACCCTGGGGTTCATCTGCTCAAACTAGAAGGCTTCTGAACTTCCTTGATCAGCTCTAGGCCTCACAGTTTGGGAAAAGTGACCAGTAAGAAAACACCATTGCTCTTCTTTCTGTTGGAAACTGTTAGAAATTATGCTGAACTCCAAACCCCACGTGGAATCCAGCAGCCTGGCCAAGCTATGTGTTATTCTCACTTATGTCCTCACACTCAGGACTGGCTTTGTGAGGAGACACTGTTGGGATTCCAGAGCTTTCTGTTATGAATTGGCCACACATGCAAGTTCACTGTCTGCATGCACTGTTCCTCACAGGAGCTAGCGCTTAATTAGTATTTATTTTTTAGTCATTTAAGGTGTAAGCTTAGTGTCCTAATATATTTTTGGAAAGGACCAACTTACTATACATTTTATTTTTTGAGCCTGCATTGTTGATACCTCGTGCAGTGACCACTGAGAAACTATATACCTATGTGTTAGATATTGATTACATCATTTGCATCACATTGAGTATTTGTAATTAAAGATGTGATGTTCTGTGACCAGAACCAGGTTTGACACAGATGGAATCAGCTTATGATGGAGTGAAAATCCTGAAAAATCTGGTCACCTGATCCACAGCATCTGGACTGAGTGTATTTTAACAGAGAAAGAAATTAAATGATTTTATATTAAAAGAATGGCTTAATACTTTTCCTTTGTTCTTTTACCTTTGCCCATGGCACTCTTAGGTCCTACATATTGCCTAACTCCTTGGAGCCACTTAGGACTAGACTAGACCAGAGCTCTTGACCTCTGCTCCAGTGTTCCCTCATACATCAACGGAATTATTGCATTGGTGACACCACCAATTCAATATTTGTTTTCCATCGGATATCAGCAGCTGCAGCTTATTACAACCAACAGACACATCAAATCTACTTAGAACATCAGGTGTTATCCCAGTTCCTTGCTGGTTTTGAGCCTCATGGTCCTGTTAGGTTAGTCATGGCTTAGAAATACAGGACATTGTTAATATAATAGTAATACCTTTCATGTGAAGAAAGATTAAGATTACTCAATTCAGCAAAGATGGAGCACTCACTATGTGCCAGGTGGGCTGAGCTTTTGGGATAAAGATCAGGAAACAGTGAAAGCCAGCACCACAGCTCCTGGAGTTCATCTAACAGGGAGGCCAATTAGACAATGCTCCCCAGTGGGATGAATGTCAAAGGGGGGACCAAAGGAATCTATAACAATGGGACTTGTTATAGGTTCATCCTTCATCAACTGCAGGATGAAGGATCAATGAAAAGAATCCTGAGGGAAAAGAGACTTGAAATGTAATCATCCTTCTTACAGAGGGCAGTGATTAAAAATGGGGATGGAACCAACACCACTGAAATACTCCCATTTCCATGAATAGCACCACCATCCATCCAAGAAAAAAGTCAGAAACCCAGAAGACTCTGTGTGGTAGACTTTTAAATTTGGTATCCTCCCATGGATCACACCTAATATTCATGACCTTGTGTAGTCCTCTTTCTGACCTGGGCTGGCCTTGATCTTTAACCATAGAACGTGGCAAAACCAGCAGCTTCCATTTAAGTCCTACAACCCTGAGACCACTAAGCTAACTGCATGGAGAAGCCATCCAGAGAAGAACCAAACAACTGAGCTGGCAGCAAGAACTGAACCCAGACACGTATCATCTGAGCCAAACTGGTTATGCCACCTCTGCTGATGATCACAGCAGAAATGAGCTGCATACCGAGCCGAGTTCAAACTGCAGAATCTTGAGCAAGTAATACACTAGCTACTGTTTTAAGCCATTACATTTTGTGGTAGTCTGCAGCAGTAGAACGGAGAAGGCGATGGCACCCTACTCCAGTACTCTTGCCTGGAAAATCCTATGGACAGAGGAGCCTGGTAGGCTGCAGTCCACAGGGTCACTAGGAGTCGGACACGACTGAGCGACTTCACTTTCACCTTTCACTTTCATGCATTGGAGAAGGAAATGGCAACCCACTCCAGTGTTCTTGCCTGGAGAATCCCAGGGATGGGGGAGCCTGATGGGCTGCCATCTATGGGGTCGCACAGAGTCGGACACAACTGAAGCAGCTTAGCAGCAGCAGCAGCAGAAAGCCAAACACCTCGGCTCCCTTTCCCCATATCCCTTCCACTGTTAAGTCCTATCAGTTTTACCTCCAGGACATCCCAAATCCATCTACTCTGTGTCCTCTGATACCATCTGACTCCCAAACTACCATCCCTTTTGACAGAAACCACTGCAGTAGTTGCCTAAGAATAAGGAGTCTCTGTGCATCTACTCAGGGTCCCCTCCAATCTGTACACCTTGCTGCAACCAGAGACATATTTTCAAAGCATAAATTACAGCATAACACCCTCTTGCTTAAAATATTTCAGTAGCTTTCTTTTGCCCTCATAAAAAGAATCAGTAAAGTCTTCCACATGGCCTAATGCTTAACAAGGCTCTACCAAGTTTCTGGCCTCTATCCTAACAGAAGCAGAAGATATTAAGAAGAGGTGGCAAGAATTCACAGAAGAACTGTACAAAAAAGATCTTCATGACCCAGATAATCATGATGTGATGACTAATCTAGAGCCAGACATCTTGGAATGTGAAGTCAAGTGGGCCTTAGAAAGCATCACTACGAACAAAGCTAGTGGAGGTGATGGAATTCCAGTTGAGCTGTTTCAAGATCCTGAAAGATGATGCTGTGAAAGTGCTGCACTCAATATGCCAGCAAATCTGGAAAACTCAGCAGTGGCCACAGGACTGGAAAAGGTCAGTTTTCATTCCAATTCCAAAGAAAGCCAATGCCAAAGGATGCTCAAACTACCACACAATTGCACTCATCTCACATGCTAGTAAAGTAATGCTCAAAATTCTCCAAGCCAGACTTCAGCAATACGTGAACCGTGAACTCCCTGATGTTCAAGCTGGTTTTAGAACAGGCAGAGGAACCAGAGATCAAATTGCTAACATCTGCTGGATCACAGAAAAAGCAAGAGAGTTCCATAAAAACATCTATTTCTGCTTTATTGACTATGCCAAAGCCTTTGACTGTGTGGATCACAATAATCTGTGGGAAATTCTGAAAGAGATGGGAATCCCAGACCACCTGACCTGCCTCTTGAGAAATCTGTATACAGGTCAGGAAGCAACAGTTAGAACTGGACAAGGAACAACAGACTGGTTCCAAATAGGAAAAGGAGTACGTCAAGGCTGTATATTGTCACCCTGCTTATTTAACTTCTATGCAGAGTACATCATGAGAAACGCTGGACTGGAAGAAACACAAGCTGGAATCAAGATTGCCAGGAGAAATATCAATAACCTCAGATATGCAGATGACATCACCCTTATGGCAGAAAGTGAAGAGGAGCTAAAAAGCCTCTTGTTGAAAGTGAGAGAGGAGAGTGAAAAAGTTGGCTTAAAGCTCAACATTCAGAAAACGAAGATCATGGCATCTGGCCCCATCACTTCATGGGAAATAGATGGGGAAACAGTAGAAACAGTGTCAGACTTTGTTTTTTTGGGCTCCAAAATCACTGCAGATGGTGACTGCAGCCATGAAATTAAAAGGCGCTTACTCCTTGGAAGAAAAGTTATGACCAACCTAGATAGTATATTCAAAAGCAGAGACATTACTTTGCCAACTAAGGTCCGTCTAGTCAAGGCTATGGTTTTTCCTGTGGTCATGTATGGATGTGAGAGTTGGACTGTGAAGAAGGCTGAGCGCCGAAGAATTGATGCTTTTGAACTGTGGTGTTGGAGAAGACTCTTGAGAGTCCCTTGGACTGCAAGGAGATCCAACCAGTCCATTCTGAAGGAGATCAACCCTGGGATTTCTTTGGAAGGAATGATGCTAAAACTGAAGCTCCAGTACTTTGGAGATGGCTGGATGGCATCACGGACTCAATGGATGTGAGTCTGAGTGAACTCTGGGAGTTGGTGATGAACAGGGAGGCCTGATGTGCTGCGATTCATGGGGTCGCAAAGAGTTAGACACGACTGAGGGACTGAACTGAACTGATCCTAGCATGTCCTGTATATTGTTTTCTTTTCTGCCATACTAACCTTTTAGTTACTACACTCTGCCAACCTTCTTCCCCGAGGGACTTTGTATTCACATTTCCCTCTTTCTGGTACCCTTTCCCACTTCCCTGCCCCTGCCCGCCTTTGTTAAGTGCTTCCCGGTTACCTTAATAGGTTTCATTCAGCTCAAACATGTTTTCCTTATAGCCTTCCCTGACATCCAGGCTGGGCTAAATCTCCTTTTAAATTACTCATTCCTCTTTTTCTTGCTTGAATAATGACTTAAATTGGGATTTATTTGGGTGTTTATTTGATTATTACCTGTCTCCCCCATTAGACTAAGTTCCAGTCTGGTTTTATCTGAACTGAACCTTGGAAGGAAATGACATGACACCTGTCAGGACTTTCTCTGGAAGTGCAGCTCAGATTCTCTGAAACTACTCCCATCAAAAGATAGGATGTGTCCCTTCTGCTTGAATCTTGACTCTGTGGTTCCTTGAACCAATAGGGTTGGGCAGAAGTGACATCAAATCCAGTTTTTAGGCCCAGAGCTTAAGAAATGCATCTCTCATTTTGTCATTTTGAGGGTTTAGTGCCACAGACTCAGCTTGCAGAATCTTAGTTCCCTGACTAGGGATTGAACCCAAGTCACCAGCAGTGGAAACACAGGGTCCTAACTAACCACTGGACCATCAGAATATTTCATCACTTTGGATGCTTTCTTTTAAACCCAGTCACATGATATGAGAGCCCAAGCAGCCCATGAAGAGGCACCAAGAACCCAGGTCCTCATAGAGTAGAAATAAGGTTTCACCATTGAACTTTGCCCAAGCTGAAGATTTCTGAGCAAAATGACTTTTTTTTAAGCTATGAATTTTGGTGGTTTGTTAATAGAGCAATAGATAACCAGAACATCAACCAGGATGACAACTCTGTGAAGAAAGGCAGTCCTTCCTGGAGCAGGATCACAAAGCTATCTGTGATGTCATGTTATCCTGAGCCTTGCTGAGCCCCAGCTGGCGAGGAACCTGTAGTGTCTGTTGACACAGAGTGGGAGTCTTTGGCAGTCCCCAGAGGGACCATCCCGGATCAAGTCTGTGCTAGTATGCCGTGGGCCTGGATCCAGGGTTCTCTTGCTCACAACTTCCCACGCCCTAGGAACTGGCTGCGGGAGCCTATTTCACTCCAGAGTTTTGCCCTGAACATGGAGAGCAGCTGGTGGAAGTGATCTCTGAGTGGCAAGGGACATCAAGCAGCACCTCATGAAAGACCCTAGAGAGGAGAGACTCAGGGATTGCTGCCCCAGAGCAATGTACAGCTTTGTCCAGGGTGATTCAGAGGAACATTCGCATTTGAAACACAAAGTTCTAAGAGGGCTCTGTCCTGAGGTACATAAATCAGAGAACAACTTATAGGCCCATGATAATCCAATACCATAGCCACTAACCACATATGGCTATTTAAATGTCAGTTTTAACTAATTAGAATTTTTATTAAATATTTAAAAAGCACTCCTCAGTCACATGAACCATATTTCAAGTGCTACCAAGCCATGTGAGGCTAGTGGCTGCTGGCACTGGACAGAGCAGAACGTCTCCATCACAGAAAGGTCCATCTATGACCTTAGAGATTGATCCACAGAGGCGGCCTTACCCTCAAGGACATCAGAACAGATACAATAAAAAAGGAAAAATAAAACAAGGACTACCACTGGGAGATCCACAGGAATGACCATGTTTTCTCAGGTCACAACATCCAGCCAAAAAGAGATGCCCAGGCAGCTGAGGAGAGTACCCTAAGTGACTTACCAGATATTTCAACTTCCCTTTGTGGTCACTGACAACATATTTCCCCAAACTCCTTCTTAACATAGCCATTTCCTACTTGGGAGTTTCAAATTCAGAACTTCAGAATCCATTATGTTCACAAAATACTGCATAGCATCATAGTTAAGAACATGGACTCTGAAATCAAACTGCCCCTGTCAAAACCCTGTTTCAAAGCTCAATAGCTTGGGTGACCTTGACTTACTGGGTTATTCATTCTCATAGAAACTACATTTTCTTATCTGTAAAATGGGGATATTAGAATCGAGTTCACAAAGTTATTATGAAGGTCACATGAAATAATACTAAGGCATAACAGTATCATGAAATAGTGAATACTTGACAAATATTAGTTCTGGTTTACCCCAAGCATAATCTTACTTGGGTTTCAAAACAAACCCTCAACGGGGATTGGTGGGGATGTGTAATCACCTTATTCTTCCTTGCCTCCATTTTACAAGTCTCCTTCATGTCTGATTTCAGTTCTAATATCTTCAGACTCTTCAGGTTGCCCAAAGCCTGGTCCCAGAATATGAGGACTCTTCATCTTAGATGAAGTCACTTTGCTTTTCTATTTTTGAGCTTTCCTTCACTGGGAAGCTCAGGCCTCCTAAGTGTGTTCCTAAGAGCTTCGAAGAGAGATCACATTATACTATGCGGGAAATTCAGAGTTTAGAGTGGGATAAAGACACATGCAGGGGTTGTCCACTCTTGCTTCAAGGCCTTGTATGTAGTTTAATGGGTCCTGGGGGAAGGCTGTGGGCCAGTGTGAGCGTTGCCTGCTCCTCAGCCCTTAGAGTAAGTTTAAACCGGGCTCTGCCCGCTCCTCAGGACTGCATAAGAAAGACACCATATAACAAACGTGCAAATTCTCTATAAACCTAAATTACTAACGGTGCTGCAGGTTTTCTGCCCCAGGCAGCCACTCTTTTAAGAGGCGGGCCCCGTCCCTGCAAGCAAAGGAAGTCCCCGCCCCTGGTTGCCAGGGTGCTTTGTGGCGTCGCATTCTCATTGGTGGGCGTCAGCGGTGAAGCAGCCCGCGGCAGCCATTTCCAACGAGCTGGCGGGGGCGAAAGATGGCGACGCCCGTCGGGTGGCGCAGGGGGGGTCAGGGTCGGTGTGTCTCGCCTTTGATCAACTGCGGGACGTGATTGAGTCTCAAGAGGAACTGATCCACCAGCTGAGGAACGTGGTACGCAGCCAGAGAGCTGGGGGAGGCCTGACTGGACGCCTACGTGGTGGGGCGGGGCCAGGCCCTGTCCCAGTGCCAGGGGCGTGCCGAGACCACATTGCCAGTGGCGTCATTCGGAGGAGGCGGGGCCCTGATGTGTTCTGGCTGGTAGCGGAGTAGAGCCCAAAAGGGACTGTGTCTCAGGAACATTTACCCGGAAATTTTAGAGAAAACCAAGTTGTTCTCTGCTCTCTTTGCCTGGTTGTCCAGGGCCTGGTAGATACGGCAGCCTATTCACTGAGCTTCAGTTTCCCCATTTCTAATTGAAGATGACTTCACTGTGTACAGAGTAACTATAACATCATCCCTATTGTGGAATCCTCTCCCCATGCTGAGTGCTGTAAGCTCTTCACACGTTGACTTAAGGGCTTCCAACCCCTTTATGTCCTTTGCTTTTGCCTTGTTAATCAAATGCAAAGCCGGGACAAAGCACTGGAGCCACAAATTTCCCGAACATGTATGGTAAAATCATGGCCAAGTGGGATATATGATTTTTCTGTTTTGTTTTTTATCTTGATAAGAAGGTGAGGACATAGATAAAACTGACTTCACATATATTTCTCACTCCAATGTTTGAATGCAGCTCTGAACACTGAATTACCTAAAGGTATCCAGGCCTTTCTGTTGACAGCTGGCCTTTACATGTGTGTTCTCATTATCTGGAACACTTTTCTTTTCCATCCTTTTTTTCTGGCCCACCCATATTTAGCAGTCAGATATCATGGTGACAGCCCTTCCCTTGAAGCAGTTCTGACCCTTCCCCAGGCTGAGGCAAAGGCCTCAATAGTGCCCACAGTGTCTTCTTCATGAGATTTGTTGTTCCTTGTGTACAGGACCTAGAGTTGAGCATCAGTGAATCTTGTGGAATGAACTCTCCCTTCCTTGGGCCCAGTGTCATCATACATGCTCTGGGCATCATCCATTATCTATCCCAGGCCCTGGTGCCTAGAGAAACCCCTCCCACCACAACCCCAGGCCCTCCCTGAGCCAGGCTCTGTTGCAGATGATTCTCCAGGATGAAAATTTTGTCAGTAAAGAAGAGTTCCAGGCAGTGGAGAAAAAGCTGGTGGTAAGTAATGGCCTCTGTCAGCTTCTCATCGTCCCCCATTTCCCAGGATCCTAGTGGTTGGGCAGTCCTTGAGCACTGGTCTCTGATTGCCTCCAGCCCCCATAGTGAGGACAGAATCTTCCTGTACCATGCCTTCTACATGCCCATCTGAGAAAGGGGGCTGATTAAGGGGGCCTAGGAGACTCAGCGTGGCTTGTGGTGATAAGGTCACTGCTGCTGCCCCTGCAGGAAGAGAAAGCAGCCCATGCCAAGACCAAGGTTCTCCTGGCCAAGGAAGAGGAGAAGTTGCAGTTTGCCCTCGGAGAGGTAGAGGTGCTGTCTAAACAGCTGGAGAAAGAGAAGCTGGCCTTTGAAAAGGCGTGAGTGGGCCTTGGTAGTGGGAGAGAGTTGGGGGCCCATCTGCCTGTCAGCCTCCCCACCTGTCCTTATCCTCTCCCCTCAGGCTCTCCAGTGTCAAGAGCAGAGCCCTGCAGGAGTCCAGCAGGAAGGACCAGCTCATCACCAAGTGCAATGGTAGGCGGGAGGCCCGCACTCCCTCCCACGCTTGCTTACACGGGCTCTTCCCCAACAGCCCAGTGCCTGTGTCCAGGGCAGGGTTTCACCCCAACTTCTGTCCCCGGCTGAGGATACAGGCCAGCCCAAGCGGGCCACACCTTCGCAAAGGCCTTCAGGGACCAGGCAGGCCACGGAAATGAGGGAAGTGGTTGGTGTACAATATTCTTCATGGCCATAAAGGAACGGGCTCGCTCCCATTTTTCTTGAAACATATGACCTTCTTAGTCCACCGTTTTGTTTTCCCACTTTTGGTGACTAATAGAAATAGTGTACTTTACTCATAACTTGCTTTCAGGGAAAGAATAGTCCTGTATGGAAGCTGACCCTTAGTCTGAGTGTTGGGGACCCAACAGGGAGAAATGGGGACTGTGGTACTGTGGAGAGCCATACTCCTTCCCAAGGGCCTAGCACCTCTGCTGTGGGAACAGGGGCCCAATACAGTCAGATCTTTAAAAAAGAAACTGGAAAGCACATTCTAATGGAAGCTTTTCTGCCTTTTTCATGTTGGCACTAAATTTAAAAATTCAGAAATGTTTAAAGTATTGTATGGCCCAAGGAAAATATGTCTGTGGGCCATTAGTTTTCACCTCTGCTCTATGCAGATGCCTGTGGCCACTTGTTGGCTCAGTTGGTGCTCTGAGTTTGGGGGCAGTTTCAGTCAGCTATTCAGTGTCCTGAGACCTTAGAACCCCTTTTCATTTTCCCAGAATGCCAAACTCCCCTTACCTACTTTAAGAAGTAGATATGAATTCCATATGCAACATTTCCTTCATTCACTGCAGTGTTCATTTTGAGTAGATCAGAGTTCAAGCCCAAAAGAGGTTCAGGGTCTCTCCTGATGGGCCCTCACCTGGAGTCTTGGGCACCCCCTACCTACTGATGCAGACTTCTCTTTCCCCTGGTGAGTACTCTCACTGGAAAGATGCCAGCAGGCTGCCATCTTGATCTGGCCAGGTGGACTAACAAGCCTCATGTTGTCTAAGGCAACTTCATGGCCTCATGGCCTCTCCTGCAGCCCAACAGGCAGGCAATGCCTCCATACCCAAAGATGCTGCTCCCCTAGTCCTTCCCTTTTCCCTGGGTTTCCCCCCACTTCCCTAAAAGGAACATAGGCTTCTGTCCTAGTGGTGAGGCCCTTCCTCTAGGACATTTCCTAGAGATCAGCCATGGCCTCAGGGCTCTGCGTCTGCTTGCGGACAGTGTGTGTGAGTCATAGGGGAGGAGCCTGGCTGCCTCCCTGCAGAATGTTCTGAATTCCTCCAGAAGGGCACAGGCCCTCACCTGAGCAGATCTGGTGACCTGAGCCACCCCTGGCCTGACTTCTAACCCCCCACACCTCCCTTTATGTGGTTCCAGGTTGGTTTTACACTTACATAGTTCCTTCTTCTTCTGAAAGTCTTTTCTAACCACTCTCTCATTGGGTGCCATTTAGTCTAAATAGCTCTCATTTATTTTAAGATTCAAACAAATTTCTGATGCTTTTTTCCCATAAGAACTTCATAAGCAATCAGATTGGATTCACTGACTGATCTGGGGAAGGAGGTTAAATAGCATTGGGCCTGTGACCCAGTGCGCCCAGGTTTTCCTTCTTTTCCTTCACCCATGTCCCTGTTCAACATATGCCATAATTTTTTACCAGATTTTCTCTTCTGAAACCTTAACTGCTTCAGCATTTTTGCATTTTCAGAGTTTACATTCTAGTTAATCTTTGTCTAGCCTTTAAACACTGTAGGATTTTCTTCTTGGAGGATCAGAATTTTTCAGGGCTCCCTGAGGGATATTATGTAAATGAAGCAACCCCAGATCCCTACAGCCTCATTGGGTTTTAAGCCAAGACACAAAACTCATCCTTGCATCTAATGAGCACTTAATCTGGGGGTAAGCTTTGCCACCACTATCTCCCTGGGGTCCTGTCTTCTCACCTGAAGCCCGAAGACAGGGCTGGGCATCCTGCTAGCCCTCAGTGGGTGGGTGGTTTGCAATGACTGAACTAGGTGATGTTTCTAAAACTTAAACTCCCAGGGGACATCTTGTTTATTCATTCCACAAATAAATGTATTGTGCATCTATTTAATACTATGTGCCAGGTACTATTTTAGGCCTTAGGGTTAAAGCCATGAATAAAACAAAAATCCTTGTCCTGTGGACCTTATTATATTCTAGTCAGAGGAGAAGACATGAGCAAAATATGAGGTCTGAGATTTAAGTGCTAAAAGGGAAATAAAGCAGGAAAATGGGATAGGAAATATTGGGAAGTGAAAGGTGGTAGTTTTAGACTAGGAAGGGTCTCACCAAGGAGGTGATATATGTAAAGAACTGCAGGAGTTGAGGCAGTGCTGACTCTCCAAGGGCCTTTGCATGCCACAGGGGAGCCACCTGGTCCAGAATAGAGTTGTGAAGTCACTGACACACACTCCCACCCCATCAGGACTCTGTAATAAACTCATCCTTACAAAGGCATTAGCAGCTACTCTTGGACAACCCCTGGGTTGGGGGGAGCCAAGTTCTGAAAAGACCCACAAGGGAGTACCTTATCTCAGGAAGGAGCCCATGGGATGGGAACCCCTCCTCCTCCCTGCCTCTCTCCCCCACAGAAATTGAGTCTCACATTATAAAGCAAGAAGATATACTTAATGGCAAAGAGAATGAGATTAAGGAGTTGCAGCAAGTTATCAGCCAGCAGAAAGAGATCTTCAGGTGAGGGGTCTGGGCCAGGCTGGGGGTTGTTGATGGAAGTGGGGAGCCAGACCTCTGCTCCCTACCCTGGGCTGTCCCCAGCCCACGCCCAGCCGGCTCCGTTGCAGGAATCACATGTCTGACTTCCGGATCCAGAAGCAGCAAGAGAACTACATGGCCCAAGTGCTGGACCAGAAGCATAAGAAAGCCTCGGGGACGCGTCAGGCCCGGAGCCGCCAGCGTCCCAGGGAAAAATAAAATGGTTGTCGCCTTCCTGTTATCTGGCTGTAATGCCCAACCTCTGCCTTCTCTGCTCTGGAGGTCCCCATTCTGACCCTTCCTGTCCCTGTGGGTACTTCCCTCAGGCCTCACAGTGGCCTGGACCCCAGGGAAGAGGCAGGGTAAAAGGCAAGACACCCCTTCCTTCCTCCCTGCCTGCCTTTTGGACCACCACCTGCCAGGCCGTTCCTGTGCTCAGAAGTCTGAGGATGCACCTCGAGTCTCCAGCCCCTGCTACTCCCCTGGCTCCCTCCCTTGGGTGATAGTGGGGACCATGGGGTATGGGATTATAGCCTAGGGAAAGACTGCTTGGTTGTCTAGTAGGCACTTTCCCTTCTTACTCTTGGTATTAAATTCCTTCCTATATAAACAGCCCTGGTTACCCCAGCGCCCTTGTAATTTAACTCCAAACTTGAAGGGCTATGTGTGCATGTGCTGTTATGTGTCTGAGACACCCCAACTGGAGAGTTCAAAGATGGTGGGTGCCAGGACCACAGTGAATTTGGGAAATCAGTTTCTATCACATAACAAGAATGTTATACCTGTGAATCACTTTTGCATCTTCTTAGACTTCTCTGAAACAGAAGCTTATATGCACAAATGGAGGAAGAGGAAAAGACTGCTATGGTGGTGGTGTGGTTTTTTGTTTATTCCTCCCCCCTCCTATGTCTGTTTTTAAGGTGGGATAACAGTCTGTGGAGGGGCTATGACTTTATGACTTACTCGAGTTGCATATACAGAGCTGAATGTGATGGCCAGGCTTGGTCCTCTCAGAAGCCATCACTAATGTGCCCTAGGTGATCAAAGGGATAAACCCAGGCAGGGGACCCACTCAGGGGAGGCTGAGTTAGATTGTCAAGTCTAGCCTTTCCTAGATCAGTGTGAAGCTGAGTGCATAGGAGGGGCCAGTGCTCTTGCTTTAGGGCCAGCTGGGGCCTGAGTCATAGCAGGACCTTGAAGCCAGAAGTTTAAGGGCAAGCGGTGCCCATTGTCATCGTCCCAGGATAGTAACAGGTGGTAGCTGCTTCCCCATCAGCAGTTGTCCCCAGGACAGGTCGTAAAGTGATGGGGCCTGGAATGAGGGCATTGTGAGTGCCTGGGGGAACACAGAGTTATTCTTACCACAGGCCTTTAGAGAAGGAACTGCAGCTACCCTAAATGTTCCTAAAAGATGCCATATTAGCATCTGGGCCTTGTTCTGACAACCTGAAAAGTTAGCACTGTCCCCTCCAGCCTAGGTTTCCACAAAAGCAGTGGGTCTAGCCAGGGATATGTTTTCTGAGGCCCCAGTACAACTTTTGGAGTTGTACTATCTATCAAAGTTATGGGGCAAGTGGTGGTGATGGTCACAGAAGGTGATGCATGCTCCCTTATGAGCTCTGGCTGGGACAGGCTTTGTGAGGGGTGCGCTGCAGTGATGAAGACGTGGGGAGTTGACAGATGAAATTGCCAGACCCGGGTTGTCTGGTCTCCTGGCTCACACACTGATCCACACAGGATACTTGACCTCAAGCAGGTCCCTGCTCAGCCTCAGTTCCCTCACCTGGGATGGATGAGTGGAGTTGGGCCTGGCTCCTGGGTCCAAGTTGGATGTTTGCCCTCCGCTCACCTTCCAAACCAAAGCCTGGAATGTCACCCTAGGCTTTCAGGTTCACGCCCGAGAAGGGATCTAGGAGGGTACGGCCCAAGGCCCTCTGGCTGCCTATGCCGCTGTCTTGGGAGCGGACGCGGCCGCTTTAAGGCGCGGTGACCCCCCATGGCACCCGCGGGCGGGGCGGGGACAATGCGGGCGTCCGCGCGGCACCAGCGGAGGCGAACGCGAGGGAGGTAGAGCGCCGCGTCCGGCCCCAGCATGCTGACCGCGTTCGCCCAGCCAGCCCTGCCTGGGTTCCCAGGGCGGCTGCCTGCGGCCCCCGCTCGGCGCCAGGACTCGTCCGGTTCGTCAGGCTCCTACCACACTGCTCCGGGTTCTCCAGAGCCCCCGGACGTTGGGCCGGACTCAGAGGGCCGGGCGAATTGGCCCAGGGTGGCCCCTGCGCTGGGGGCGGGCGTGCAGCCTCGCCTGTCCGTCAGCGCCCAGAATAGCCGCCAGCAGCTACTACCCGGCTCGGGTTTCCCGCGAGGCCCGGCCTCCGGCCTGCGACCACCCCAGCCCCAGCTGCGCATGCTGCCGTCGGGGGAGATGGAAGTCATCTTCGGCGCTGGGCCCCTATTCAGCCGCTCCGACGCAGAGGATAGAGAAGTGCAACAGCTCACGACGCGGGCCTTCCGCAGCCTCTCTCCGCCTGGGTCCGCGTCTCCCATCCCTGGCGAACCGCAACCCCAGGGCCCCGACGGTGGCTCCCGCTGGGCCACTTACCTGGAGTTGCGGCCCCGCGCGGCGAGTCCTGCCACCCCATCGCAGTTTGAGTGTGTGGAGGTGGCGCTGGAGAAGCACACCGGCCTGCCAGGCCCCGGACAGTGCCCAAACGTCAGATCGAGCTGCGCCCTCGGCCCCGGAGTCCCCCGCGGGAGGCCAATGCGCCGCGCCCTCGACTGCTCCTGCGTACTGGCTCCCTGGACGAGTCTCTGAGCCGCCTGCAGGCTGCCGCGGACCTCGTGCAGACGGCGCTAGCCAGAAAACTGAGCCCGGCGCCCCCTGCCCCAAGCAACGCCACCTTTGGACCCACGATGCCGCCGGAGCCTGCGACCCCGGAAACGCCCCGCAGTACTCGGGTGGCCCTGGAGGAAGCCAAGTCTCTGCCGCCTCGGGTGAACTATAGTTCAGGCCCAGCCAGGGCCCCAAGACCGTGGCCAAGCCTCCGGGAGCGCGCAATTCGGCGCGACAAGCCCGCGCCCGGGACCGAGCCTCTGGGTCCAGTTAGTTCCAGCATCTTCCTGAAGTCAGGGGAGAAGCCCGAGGAGGTGCACCAAAAAGAACCGAAGGCTAGTTTCGCGCGAGATACTCCGGCTCAAACCGTCCTGAGGGTACAGGGTCCGCCTTCCCAGTCTAGGCCCCCCTGGGAAGTTTCGAGTAAGGCTGTGAGACGGAGGAGCCCATCCCCGCCGTGGGAAGCCCCAAATGGGACCGTGCGGGGTCCTCACTGCACCTCCCCCCAGAACCTGTCCCCCTGGAGTCGAACAATTCGGAAGGTGAGTAGCCCATCGCTCCCCGAGGCATCCTCTACATGGGACAATCAGGATGCTGCTGTCACAGAAACTGTCAGCAGAAAGAGCCCTTCCCCTCCGACCCTTTCGCAGTGGAATCGGGGTGTTGCCAGGGCAAGAAGCCCATCCCCCGAAGCTCCCTCCTCGTGGGAGTTGCCGCAGCCGGCATTTGGGGATGCAGTTGAGGGAAGTAGGAGCCAGTCCCCGCCGACCTTGCCCTCGTGGGAGACTCCAGATCGTCCTGTTGGAACGTGGAGCCCATCGCCCCAGGAGACGTGGAACTCCACAGTGCAGAGCTCATCCGTAGTGTCTACGCCGTAGCTATTAACGGCGCGGCCCAAGAGGAACTGGTGCCGCCCACGCCGTCTGCACCAGGGACTCCAAAGCTAACAGAGGTTCAAAGTCCGTCCACGCGGGAGATGCCGGATCTTGCTTCTCGAGGCAACCAGCTGTCGCCAGCGGTGGCTGCACCCCAGCTGCCTCTCAGTCGCAACCTGGATGCCGATGCGCGCCCTGAAGCGGTGGGCTCTGGAAAAGCGGCCTCAGGGCGCCCGCGCGTGGCCATTCCGCGGCCCCGCGACGTACGCAAGATGGTGAAGACCACGTACGCGCCGAGCTTTCCGGCAAGCACCCCAGCCTCAGGGCTCCCCACCCCTCCGGCAGAACCCCGCGGGGATGAAGGCAGCCCATCCAAGACACAAGAACTTCAGGCGCTGGGGCCCCCCGCCCCGTCTCACTACACTTCCATTTTTCTCAAGGACTTTCTGCCGGTCGTGTCCCATCCCTACGAACCCCCAGAGCCAACCCCAGACACAGTCCCCCGGGACGTTACGCAGTCCAACGGGGTCCTGCGGCGGAGGGCAGAGAACAGCACGGCGAAACCCTTCGCGCGCACTGAGATCCGCCTGCCTGGTGCCCTGGCCTTAGGCCGCCGGCCGGAGAGAACCCGAGGAGTCGCGGTGCACGGTCCTGGCGGAAAGAACCGGGATGTAGAGGCCCAGCGCTTGGTCCCGGACGACAAGGGTCGGACCAGCCCTCTAGGCGGCGCTCGCACCTCACCCCAGCAGTCGCCCATAAGGCCGGCAGAGACCCAGCCTCCCGGACCGCCCCGCCCCAGCTCCCCGCAGGCGCGCCCTAGCTCGAGCTCTGGAATAGAATCCAAACTGGAGACGCCCCCTCAGGCCCCAGAGCCCGCGGTGGCGGTCCAGTCGCCCCTCCCGCGCGAGCCCCAGGCGTCGGCTCGTAGAACGGCCCGGGCCCAGCCCCGCGCTGCCTCGGCGCCTCCGTTGGACCGGTCCGCGGACGGTTCCTCCCAGGGGGCGCGTAGGCCGCCGGGGGCGCAAACCCGGGGAAGGTCCTAGTGGACCCCGAGAGCGGCCGCTACTACTTTGTGGAGGCGCCGCGGCAGCCTCGGCTGCGGCTGCTCTTCGACCCTGAGAGCGGGCAGTACGTGGAGGTGCTGCTGCCACCCTCGCCCTCGGTGCCGCCCCGCCGCGTCTACACTCCGCTGGCCCTGGGCCCCGGCCTCTACCCGCCAGCCTATGGGCCTCTTCCCGGCCTCTCACTGCCACCATCCCCCGGCCCGCCGGCCTTCAGCGGCCCGCAGCTACCCTGGGCCTCCGAGGCGGGGCCCCTGGACGGGATGTACTACCTGCCAGTGAGCGGGACACCCAGCCCCGCACCTCTTCTTCTCTGTGCTCCACCCTCCAGCTTGGGTCCCTCACAGCCCAACAAGGGCTCCTTGTTCCCGGTGTGAGGCCCCAGGGCCTGATCCGCAGGATGTTGGGGCCTATTGATGGTCTTAAAGGTTTTGGCATCCAGTCGTTTACCCTCTTTTCCTTCAAGCATCTCTTCCTTTTACCCATCTCATGCCGGTTTTTTTTTTTTGGGGGGCCGGAAGTTACCTTCAGATTATCTGAGACACGTTGGGGTTGGGGTGGGGGGCTAATGGAGCTGGAGCTCAGTAAATGGCTGGCTGTTCCCCCCACCCCCAGCAAAATCCTATACCCTTTCCCCAAGTCCCAGAGTGTGGTGTGTTGGGGTGTGTGGGTGTGTGTGTGTGTTGTGGGCTGAAAAAAATGCACAACATGAGATTTGTGAGTTAAGTGTTACTTGGGGCAACATGAAAAGCTGTAAGCCTGGGAGACAACCTCTCACATAGGTTGTCTATGTGGGGGTAGGTCAGTATATGTGATTTTGGTGAAGGAGGATAGTGCAATCAAGCACACATTTTGGAAGAAGATTGCTGCTAGTCACAATGAGCAGATGTCTATTTTATTGCTTTTCTAGATATGAGAAGATTGCAAGAAATGGGCTCATAAAAACTTCTCCTGAAAATAAATATCTAAAGGCCTGTTTTGCAGTTTCTCCCAGAGCACAGAGAGCCTCATTCCTAATCTCTGCCCTGAACTTTCAGGGTAGGTTGAAGGTCAGCGATTGCAATGGCTAGTGATTTCATCTTTGTAGAGGCAAGTGACAAGTGACAATTTTTAGTTGGCAGTGTGAAAAATCCCAGGACATGGCCCCAGGAACCGACCTGAGGTGGTGATGGGGTTTCTCAGGGACAGCAGGAAATGAGAGCTGCAAGGAAGGGACTGCCCGTAGAGGCAGGGAGATGTTTGTCTCTCCCCGAAGGTGGGCCCAGTTGAGGTGGAGCAGGCTAGTGAGCAATGATGGGATGAAGGGAGGAGGACACTGGTATCAAGTCCATTATTCTTTGGAAGGGGAATCTGAGTCTTGGCCTGGGATGCTGTGGGGGAAAGTGGCTGGAGAAGGCCCTAGGCGAGGATCATCTGAGAAAGGAAGCTGCGGGGGACAGGAGGTGGAGGTAGATCGGGAAAGTAGTATGGGAAGGGGCCATGGAGGGTCAGCCTGGGACTTAGAAGGGTGGGGACTGGGGAGAAGGTGCGAGGTGACTGTAGTCTGCAGCTGGGAGTACTGCCCCTCATTCTCTCCTCAACTCCAGCCTCTGACTTGGCTTATCTAAGCCCTCAGAACTGAACTGGCTCATTCTGGGGTTAAAAGGGGGGCTTCTGGCTGTTCCCACCGAGAGGGGAGGAGCAGATTAGTGGGTCATTGGGAAAGCAGAGAGGATGGTTGAGCTGTTGTCCCAGAGGAGACTCGATCTTTCTGGATGGAATGGACGGTGGGTTAGGGCTGGCGAAAGAAGGGATGCCCCTGTGTGGAGCTCTCAGCTGGTTCCACTCGCCTGGTAACAGATGTGGCAACCATGCCTAGAGAGGGTCTGGCTCTGCAGGCTGGTCACAGCGTAGGAAGGGACAGGCCCCACAGTGTGTGTTCCAGTTGCCTCGAGACTCCAGGAGGGCAGAGGGGGACGCACAGAGTGGGAGGTGCTCTTCGTGGGTGGTCTGTGTAGAGTACTAGTGAAGTGACTGGGCCTTGCTGGACTGATGCGTGGTGTGATGAGTTTGTGGAAGAGTTACCATTAGAAGCGGTGTTAGGGATGGAGATCAATGCCTTTCTTAAATTCCAGGCCTCTGGTGGACCTCCATCTCTTGGAGTCACTGCCCCCGTCGCCTTGGATTGGAAACAGAGAACTATGAGTCAGAATAACCTGGACATCTTTCTGTGGCCAGAGATGCTGATGCCAAGGAGGGCCCTGGGCCACTCCTGGGCGCCTCACTTCATCGTGATGTGCAATAAACCCAATGGCCCCAATGGCTGGAACAACTGGCGTGAAGTGTCTGATTTCTTGCTGGGGCCTCTTAATACCCCCTACAATGCTGTCCATGCCTGGGTGTGGCTTGGGGAAAAGTATCACATGTGTCTTCCATACACTGTGGCATCCCTCCTTCAGGAAACCTGCCTCTCAGGGAGGGAGTCCTAGGCTGGCAGTCATGCCTGTGACCTCATTTCTTCTGGCGGCTGAGTGGTCAGTGGGCCTTGGGGATCAACCAGGCTTGGGTTCCAGTCTCAGCATAGCCCTTCTAGCTGTGTGGCCTTGAATTTGTCACTTTTCTCTGAACCTTTGTGTTCTTGGGGGTAGATTTAAGACAACTGTAACCAGTCATCTCCTCCTGGTAACAGATGTGGCAACCATGCCTAGAGAGGGGCTGGCTCTGCAGGCTGGTCCCAAGGAGCTTAGCACAGTGCCTGCCATGTGGCCTGTCCCAGGTCATGAGAGGTATCAGCTCCCATGTGTCTTTGCCCAGGCCCAGCCCCTCTCCTTGCCTCATTGGCTGGAGCCAGGGTCCCATGAGAGAAGGTGCACACGTGGAGTCTCCAGGGCCCTGGGGAAGGGGGAGAATGGGAGGGGTGAAGTGTCAGTTCCCCATTGGTCTGGGCCAGGTGTTCCGAAGCAGCCCCCACTACACACACACACACAGGCCCCCACACACCTGCACCCCAACCACAGCCCTTGCTCACTGAGTCAGCTCCACCAGCATGAGGCTGTCACTGCTGCTACTGCTGCCACTGCTTGGGGCCTGGGCCATCCCAGGGGGCCTCGGAGATGAGGCCTCACTCACTGCTACTGCCCCTGAGCTGGACGATGAAGAGAAGTTCTCAACTCACATGCCAACTCACCTGCGATGTGATGCCTGCAGGGCGGTGGCCTACCAGGTGAGTCCCCCCTCCCCCAGCAGTACTCCTGCCCCTACACAGGCCCCTTGTCAAGCCAGACCCTTCTATATGCCTCAGGTTCCACCACTGGCCTTTGATCCCCAAGCCCATCCCCAGGCATCAAGCTGGACTCAGCCTTCCATGATATTGCCATCTTCACCTCACCAGAACCTCTGTCCCTCAGTTTACCTGTCTGCCCAGCAAAGAGCAGACAGACCATCTCTGGGACATGAGGGAGTCCCTAGCTAGTCCTCTCAGACTTCTCCCTTTCCAGGCCGATCCTGAAGTCCGGACTCCTTCCCAAAGCATGCCTGGGGAGCATGGGGGTTTGTGTGCACGTGTGCATGTTTGTCGAGTCCGTGAGCCCATGAGCATGTGTGGGTGTCTTGAGTTCGCATACAAACCTGTCAAGCATGTCTGAGTACTTGTGTATGTGTGTGTGTGTGTGTGTGTGTGTGTTTGTGTAAGTGCTATGAGTACATGTGTCACTGATGACTGAGTGGTTTTATTTTCTTTCCTTGTTCTTGTGGTTTTATATAGCATGTGGTGATGGTGGGCAGGTGTGCCCTGCAGGAGGGTCCCCAGTGCCCAGGCCAGCTCAGCTTTGCCCACCCACCCACCTCATCCCAAGGCTGTGGATCCTGCCTCAGCTGGCGCGTTCCCAGCTCTCTGGACCTGGGGGAGGGCCACAAAGTCAGCCTCACAGGTGTTTCCTGCTCAAAAGTTTCCGTTGCCCTGTTCTTCCTCCGAGACTCAGGTTTCTGCTCTCCCCCGCACCTCCTTCCGCACTGAGTAGTTCTGAAGCCCTGGTTCTGAACCCCTCCTTATTCCAGATGTGGCAACATTGACAAAAGCTGAGGCCAAGCTTCTCCCACTGGACGCTGGGGGCCGTCGTGAGCTGAGTGAGTCAGTATACACAGATGTCCTGGACCAGAGCTGCTCTCAGACCTGGCAGGGGTGAGTTGAAAAATCTGGCCCCTGCCTCACTTCTCGAGGGGCAGGCTGATGAATGGGGGTCGCCATCCTCCCACTCACACCATATACACTCCACAAGGTCTCCGGCCCAAGGGTAGGGGCTGGTTGGGACAGAGGCTGAACTCTGGAGCTGGGAGCAAGCAGAAGAGTGGGTGGCCAGGGGATAAGGGTGTTGTGTGACTTTGGGCCAGGGGCTTCCCCTTTCTGGTCCTCAGTTTTTCAGCAGAGAGGACCAGAATCTGGGCTAAACTTGGTAGATGTTCCATGCGCCCTGCTTCGGGTAGATACAGGCTCCACTAATGCTGTCTCCCTCTCCTCCCTCCACCTCCAGCTATGGAGTTGGAGAAGTGGACCGGGTGAAACGTCTCATGGGCCCAGGACTCAGCACAGGGGCGCAGCCAAGCATCATGGTGATGATCATGGACGGGCTGTGGCCCACCAGGTGACGACTGGAGGGTTGGAGTGGGCTGGAGCCCTTGCAGCCTTGAATCTGCCCATTGTAGGCAGGGCAGAGTCTGAGGCTCCTGCTGGGCTCCCCTAGGCTTTCCAAGACCTGCTTCCACTACCTGGGGGAGTTTGGAGAAGACCAGATCTATGAAGCCCACCAACAAGGTCGAGGGACCCTGGAGGCACTGCTGTGTGGAGGCACCCGGGGGGCCTGTTCAGAGAAGGCTCCAGACACAAGGACAGAGCTCTAGTTCAACTCCTCCTTACCGGTCAGCCCCTGAAGAGAGCTGGCCTCCCTCCTTTCTGCAGGCAGCCTGGAGGGCGGGTGCAGGGAGGCCTCCGTCCTCCAGCCTCAGGGGCCTGGGACGTGGCCAGGGCCTTTCCTTCTGGACTCAAATAAAACCAGTGACCTTGACTCCTTCTCTCTGCAAAAGGTTCTTGGGGGCTGGGAGGATAAACATTGGTGTTTCTGCTGGAGAAGGCCAGGGACAAGCCCCACAGGGACAAGTCTCACTTCCCAGAGGTAAGTGAGATCTGTCATGGTTGAAAATGTGAGTGAGCTGTCAAAGGCACATGAAATCAGTTATCAGACGTTTGGAACCCCAGATCCCTCAGGAGAGAAAACGAAAGCCAAGGAAAACTCCATAAGCACGTCACCTGCGGACACACCCACGGCAGCCGCTGCACTCGCTGTGCCCCTTTCAGAACACTAGTCTCCCTGGGTCTACACCCAGAGGCTGCTCACTTTTTAGACTCTGCTTTTGACCCAGCTGGCATGACTGGGCCTTGGGACAGGGCAGGACAGGGTGGGGTTCCTAGAACAGGCTGTATTCTGGATCTTGACTCTACGTCCTGCTCTCCCCAGAAATTCTCACCTGCGGCCCTTCCTTTAGCAGCAGGGAAAAGGGCTCCACCTGGGTTGCACCTGAGTCTGGGTATCTGGGGTCAGTGATGCTCAAGCTTGCAGTTTCCTTTGTATCTCTGGGAGGTGGACAGAACAGACACTATAATACTCTGTTAACACCTTGGCTCAGACAACAAAAAAGACTCAAGCAGAGTCCTAGGCGAAGTGGCAGGGCTGGGAGGGAATTCATATTTAGGGGGTGGGGGGAAGGATAGTGCTGGAAGAATGGGGGTGTCCCAGGCAGGCCCTGACCACCGTGGCTTCCCTGAGCTGCCCTGCAGCCCAGCACTCTGTGTTCCATCACCTGTTCTCCACCTGCCTGAGGCCCCTACCCGGGCCCTCAGGAGAGAACCCTGAAGCCCAGGGAGAGCCAGGGTCCAAGGCATTGGCTGAGGCTTCAGAAGTAGCAGGTGCGGAGCTGGGAGCCGTGATGTGGACCTGTGTGGTCCTGTGTTTGTGACGTGACTTAGACTTTGCATCAGACTCTGGGTGCGTTTGTGCGACTGTGTATCTGAGATCATGTGCAACTTGCCGGCCTTGTCTCCGTGTGCGTGTGTGTGGTAGTGGTTTGGGTAGGCTTGAATGACCAAAGGACAGTGTGTGGAAAGGGTGGGGCTGTCTCTCCAGCCCCCTAGGGAGTACCGAGGAAAAGAGGGTGGGGAGGAAAGTGCTGAGGAGTACAGGCTTTGAACTGGTCAGACAACTTTGGGAACCTGGGAGCAGTAGCCAAGAAGGGAGAGGAGAGGACAGGCAGGCAGAGCAACGGGCTGGAGGCTGGAGCAACAGGCTGGAGGCTGGACAAGCCTTTGGATTCAGGGCTGTGACATGAAGCTGCTACCCAGCTGGACAGCAGTGCTGCCTGGGAGCCCTCGGGGCAGGGCCTGGCCGTGGGCACAGCGACCCAGAAGTAGGTGGACCCTAAGGGGGCTGGGAAGGCACAGAAGGGAACTGAACTTGGGGCCTCGGGCTCAGCCCCTGCCGGCCTAGAGCCTCACCGCCTGGGCTTTCCCCAACCCCTAGGAGGGGAAGATGGTCCAGCCCAGGGCTGCTTCAGGGGCTGTGTGGCCATCACACAGGGCCTGACGCTTAGAAAGTCCTCCCCAATTTGGTTTAATGCTCTGCTGTTGCTGTTTTAAAATTTATAACACTTTTGGAACAGGGGTCCCAGGTTTTCATTTTGCACTGGGTCCCACAGATCACACAGCTGGTCCTGGCTGGGAGGGAAGGAAGGGAATCCTTGTCCTGACACAGAGGACAGGCAAGACCGGGCTAGCCCTGGCAGCTCCTTGGGCCTATCTGATTTTGCCTCAGGGACCCTGAGCGGTAGTGGTGGGGAGGGCAGTCCTTTATGACATTTAATGTAGAAATAAATACAGTGGGTTTAGGCATTCAGGTAAACCTAATATTTGGAATGGTTTTCTAAAACCTTGCGACCTATGTGGCCTTGGTCAGATCACATCTCCTAAATCTGTTTCATCAGCTATAAAACAGGTTAATAGCACCCAGAGCCTGGGGTTAGACTTGACAATACAAGGATGTTGCTTGGCACGCAGTCATTCCTCAATAACAAGATGAGTTATGATGAGATAATGATTAACTTTTTATTAATAAGTAGAGAAAAGCCTGATTCAGAGTGTGACATCATATGTGCCCAGGTTCACTCCCTTTCTCACCTCACCCAGGGCCTGGTACCCTTCCGAGGTCGTCCACTCCTCACCCTCACTCTGGCCCTCTCTTGGAAAACTTGTGGCCCGTGCCCAGGCTCAGATGTGGGCAGGCAAGGGAGTGCTCAGGAGGTACATGTGGCAGAGGCTTGGGCGGCCTTTTCCACTACAGCCAGAGTTAATACGTTACCTCAGCCTGGGCCCTCCTTTCGCAATCAGTGATAGAGATCCGGTTACAGATTTACTTCAAACAATGCCTGATATGTGGAGTAAAGTCCTCCTTGGCCTGCGTAAAGCCATCCCTCCTTCTCCTCAGGAACGGCTCACACCTGTGCCCCAAAGATGAGGGCCCGGGAAGACGCTGAGGGCCAGACACAGGTGCTGGGGGATGAGTGGGGGTCGGGGGTAGGGAGGGTGGAGGGCGCTGTGCAAGCCTGCTCCCTGGAAGGGCAGGGAGAAAAGTTCTGATGAACTGGATCAAGAGTGACTGTCCCTGGTGGAATGTGGCAACTAGGGGAGGGGGTGGGGGTGTCAGTCGGGGTGAAGGAGATTTCTGCTTTGGGACTGGCTGGAACGAGCAGGGGGCTAGCCTACCACCCTCCACTAGCGGACACTCCAAGGACCAGGGCACTGGTGGGACCAGAGTGGGTCCAAGAGGGTCTGTCTTGGTCTTCAGCCCTCTTGGCCTCTTCCTGGTGTACCTCCAGGCTTCTGACTCATGGCTAGAAGGCCCAGGTTCCGGGGGCTCCAGGAGCCAGCACAGTGGACTCATTCCTGCACAAGGCAACATGAGGTGGGAGCCAGGTGTAGCCAGGCCAAGGGAGAGCTGGGTAGGTGAAGCTTGAGGGAGGGCAAGGGCCTCCCCATCTGTGGAGCCGACAGGCCACTAGGGGCACCTGATTGATTCTGAAGCAGAATGGACTTCTCTGGGTGTCAATGCTCCTGCTGAGTTCTTCTATATGCTGCCCCCAGCATGAGTCCCTGGGTTCGGCAGGGACCCCCACGAGGGACCCCCCAGTGTCCCTGTCCACAGAACTCAAGTTTGACATGTTGTACAAGATTGAAGATGTGCCGCCCTGGTACCTGTGCATCCTGCTAGGCTTCCAGGTGGGCGTCTTCCCAGGCCTGCCCGCTGTGCACCCCCCCACCCCGACCACCCTGTACCCACCCCAGTATCCCAGCTCCCTCCCTGGCCAATG
>SJXQ01003164.1:115705-143405 GCA_006408695.1 Aepyceros melampus
CCTGGGTAACAGGAAGAGAAACCTAAGGTCAGCAGCAGTGACTGTCGCCAAGTCGGTGGGGAAGAGGCTTGATAGGGCCTGAAAGGGACGGCGCATCACCCGCCAGAGGGAGCGCCAGTGACAGGGAAGAGGGCCCACCCCACAGGAGCTGAGGGAGTAACTTGGGGCAGATGGCTGCTCCCAGAGAGGTGAGCAGTCGCTCTGTGGGAGTCCCTTGTGGGAGTATCAGTCCCAGATGGGCTCCCTGGGGGGGCTGGCCTGGGCTCAGGCCCACTGAGGCAGGGTGAGGGCTCTGAGGCCCCCTGCTTCCGGGTGGGCTCCGTGGGCCCTGCCTCACACGCTATCCCCCACTCTCTCCTGCCCCTAGCACTACCTGACCTGCTTCAGTGGCACCATCGCCGTGCCCTTCCTGCTGGCTGAGGCGCTGTGTGTGGGCCGTGACCAGTACATGGTCAGCCAGCTCATTGGCACCATCTTCACCTGTGTGGGCATCACCACCCTCATCCAGACCACATTGGGCATCCGGTGAGCTGCCCACGTGCCACCTGCACCTCCGACCCCGTTCCCGTAGACACACGCAGCGACCCACACAGCAGGGGCAGTCTCAGAGGGCTCTCGTGGGACACAAAGAGCTGCTATTTGTGCCCACCTGCTGCTCTGGCTTCCAGGCCAGAGTTAGAGGCAGGCAGCTGGGGTCCCACCCTGGACCCCTGAGGGTTCCTCAAGGAAAAGGAACTTGCCTAGCTGGGCTCTCCTCTGTTAAGCCTTACTCTGGGTAATCAGGACCACTCGTTCTCCTGCTTCCAGAGCCTTTGTGGGCCCCTTCAATGGCCTGTCCTCCTAGGGGCTCCCTGCCCCTTGTGCACAGTCCTAGGCCTGAGTGGCCTAAGGGTGGTTGTTTGTGGGAAGGAAGGTTGTGAGCAGAGCTTGCACACAGGAGCCAAGCCATTCACTCCCATGCCCATGGCCCGTCACAGTGCAGGAGATGGTGCTGAGAGGGAAAGGGAGCAGCTTATGGGTTAGGGCTCCATTAGTTTTCTTTCTTAGGCACCAAAATGTCCCCGAGTCTGGCCTGAGGCCTCAGTGAGTTCCCTCTGTTCTGCCCCGGCCCCTGTTCCTCTGTGTCTCTGTCCCTGTGATTCTCCCGGTGCCTCTCTCTGTGCCGGTCCCCCGCCCCGTCTCCCCTGTCTCTTGTTCCTGCCTCCCCACCTCCCGTCCTGTCCCTGTGGCTCTGTGCCTCTGCTTCCAGGCTGCCACTGTTCCAGGCCAGTGCCTTTGCATTTCTGGTCCCAGCAAAAGCCATCCTGGCCCTAGAGAGATGGAAATGCCCTCCAGAAGGTGGGTGTATTTCTGGGGTCTGCACTGGCAAGGGGAATCCCCGGAGCCTGGAGGTCGGGGCTGTCCCATGTCCATTCAGGGCAGCATCTTTACTTTCTCTCTGTCCACATGTGTGTTCCTATCTCTGCCCACAGAAGAGATCTACGGTAACTGGAGTCTGCCCCTGAATACCTCACATATTTGGCACCCACGGATACGAGAGGTGGGTTTGCATGTGGGGTAGAAGAGGCCTGGACTTGAGAGTGTGGCTAGATGGAGGGGAAGGCCACTGCTGAATTGGGGGATGTGAGAATGTGGTCCAGGAACTTTCTCTTTATAATTTAATTTATTTATTTCCGGCTGTGTTGGGTCTTGGATGCTATGTGGGTTTTTATCTAGTTGCGGCAAGCAGAAGCTATTCTTCGTTGCAGTGCATGGGCTTCTCGGTGGGGTGGCTTCTCTTGCTGCAGAGAACAGGCTCTAGGGCATGCAGGCTTCAGGAGTTGCATCACGTGGGCTCAGTAGTTGTGGCACCCGGGCTCTGGAGCACAGGCTCAATAGTTGTGGCGCACGGGCTTAGTTGCTCCGAGGCATATGGGATCTTCTTGGACCAGGGATTGAACCTGTGTCTCCTGCACTGGGAGGCAGATTCTTTACCACTGAGCCACCAGGGAAGCCCCTTGGAACTTTTTTTTTTTTTTTAACATAAATGTCATCGCCTCTACATGTGACTTACAGCAGATCTTGCTTTTCCAGGTCCAGGGTGCAATCATGGTGTCCAGTATGGTGGAGGTGGTGATTGGGCTGATGGGGCTGCCTGGGGCCCTGCTCAGTTACATTGGGCCTCTTACAGTCACCCCCACTGTCTCCCTCATTGGTCTCTCTGTCTTCCAAGCTGCTGGCGACCGAGCTGGCTCCCACTGGGGTATCTCAGCTTGGTGAGTGGGCACCAGGCCTGGTCCTTGCCCAGCCCCAGTCCCTCACTTCCCTCATGTCCTGCCCCCTTAGCCTTGGCTCTTGCCCCAGCACAGCCCACCAGCCATCTTCTCTTTATGCTTCTGCCCCCAGCTCCATTCTCCTGATCATCCTCTTCTCCCAGTACTTGCGAAACCTCACCTTCCTGCTGCCTGTCTACCGCTGGGGAAAGGGCCTCACTCTCTTCCGCGTCCAGATCTTCAAGATGTTTCCCGTGAGGAGCTGACAGGCAGCTCGGGCTGGGACCAAGGCAGGGGCTGGACCTATGTCCAGGGCCAAGGTTGGGGGAAAGGGCCAAGGCAGTAGGGGAGCTAGAGGCAAAGATGAGGCCCCAGCCAGGACTAGGGGTCTGAGCTAGGGCTGGGGCACCATGGGCCTGGGGCTCGGGCTAGCTGGTCAGCCTGGACGGGGCTCCCTGGGCCCTCAGTGCACCCCTCACCCACCCTCGCTTCAGATCGTGCTAGCCATCATGACCGTGTGGCTGCTCTGCTATGTGCTGACCCTGACGGACGTGCTGCCCTCAGACCCCACAGCCTATGGCTTCCAGGCACGAACAGATGCCCGAGGGGACATCATGGCTATTGCTCCCTGGATCCGCATCCCTTATCCCTGTGAGCAACCCATCTGGGCCCCTCTGCCTCCAACTGAGACCATCAGTGTGGCTCCTGGTGACCCCAGTCCATCCAATGGCATAATAAGTATCAACTGCACATTTACAGTGTTCCAGGCAGAGTGCCAGTGTATTCCGACATAAACTCACTCCAGCCTTATGACAAGTGATCCCAAATAAGCTCCTGCAACTGTACAGCTCCCATCCCAGCATGAGATCCTTTTACCCCTACCGGTGCTCTACCCAAGTACTGCCTGTTCTACTCCCTGACCCAGCTAGGAATACTCACTGCATCCCTCCGCCTGTCTCCCTGTTGCTTCAGGTCAGTGGGGGCTTCCCACTGTGACTGCAGCAGCCGTCCTGGGAATGTTTAGTGCCACGTTAGCAGGCATCATTGAGTCCATTGGGGATTACTATGCTTGTGCCCGCCTGGCTGGTGCACCACCCCCTCCAGTACACGCTATCAACAGGTAGGCCCACCTGCCCTCCCTAGTGTCTGATTCCCTCAAGAGTCATTCGGGAAGCAAACATTGGGACAGAGTTGAACCCCAGAGGACGGGGACAAGGAGTTGGGCAAGTCACTAACTCACCAGGATTGGTCCTCCTTACTTATGAAGTGAGGATGCTCCCATCACTTACTGTTGTGAATAGCTGAGGAGTAACAAAATCTTAGAGAAACTACAGTCACTGATAGCCTTCCGTGTGTCTAGCCCTTGGTGTGCGTTCTCTCATGCAATCCATTAATGGCTCTGTAAGACAGGTACTCCTATTGTCCGCATCTTACAGATGAGATTGATGCCCAGAACCACCCAAGGATTAAGTGCCAGGACAGTGGGACTAGCATTCAGACCTGGGATCCTGGCTTCCAGACACCCTCTGGCCTGGAGTGGGGGACGACGATGGACAGTTAGCTGTAGCTCGCACAGTCCTAGAGACACGAGAGATCTGGCCAGGGAAATGGGAGAACGCAAGCCAGGATAGAGCACGGATCAAGGCCCCCACTTGCCCTTTCCTTACAGGGGTATCTTCACCGAAGGCATCTGCTGCATTATCGCGGGGCTGTTGGGCACGGGCAACGGGTCCACCTCATCCAGTCCCAACATTGGCGTCCTGGGGATTACCAAGGTGCCGGGATTAGCCAGAGCGGCCCAAAGCCCCGCCTCCATTCCATGGACCGCAGGCCCTGCCCCAAACCCGTCCTACTTTGGCCTAGGTCCCGCCCTACATCCTGCCCTGACCCATTCGTGCCCCGCTCTTGTAACAGACCTCCCCCCCGCCTCGTCCTCTGGGTCTAGCCCCACCCACTGGCTCACTGGCAGGTGGGCAGCCGGCGCGTGGTGCAGTATGGTGCGGGCATCATGCTAGTTCTAGGCACCATTGGCAAGTTCACGGCTCTCTTCGCCTCGCTCCCTGACCCCATTCTAGGGGGGATGTTCTGCACCCTTTTTGGTGAGTGTTGCGCGTGCTTTTGAGGACGCAGCGTGGTCGCAATGAGTGGAGCCCATTCAGCGGGCTAGGAGCCTCTAGCGGTTCTCTTGTGCCCTCAGGCATGATTACAGCTGTGGGGCTGTCTAACCTGCAGTTCGTGGACATGAACTCCTCCCGCAACCTCTTCGTGCTTGGATTTTCCATGTTCTTCGGTCTCACACTGCCCAATTACCTGGACTCCAACCCAGATGTCATTAACACAGGTATTCCCAAGAGTCTGCCCATCGAAGGGTGGGGGAGGTATGGTGGGCTTGACTCTGAGCCTAGCTTCTTCCCTCAAAGGGTCCACACAGCCAGAGCCACAAATCCTCTCCAACTCTGGATGTTAGTCAGCAGCCAAGTGGCTAATTAATAACTGTCCTTTACTAAGACATTTTCTGTGTCTTAGCTTTACATGTGCTCTTTTTTCACAACAGCTCCATGAGACAGATACTATGAGACAGATACTATCTTCATGTTAGAGATGAGAGGGGTTAAGTGATTTGTTGCAGGACAAGCAGCAACCAGCAAACTGGGATTTGAATCCAAGGATGGGAAAGGCAAAGGGTATAATCCTGAATGTCCAGATTTTGTACCATCCTATCTCCACAGCTGCTCGACGAAGTCAGCAGGCTGTGCAAGTGGGGAGCATCTCTGAGCTCTGTTCTCTGGATGAGGCCGTCACGTTCACTGGCCTTTGGCCTGTTCCACAGGCGTTCCTGAGGTGGACCAGATTTTGACTGTGCTGCTGACCACGGAGATGTTCGTGGGTGGGTGCCTCGCCTTCATACTGGACAACACAGTGCCAGGTATTGGTCAGCCTGGGAGGGGAACAGAGAACCATGGTGGACTCATAGGCAGTCCACCAGATGTCTCCGGAGCCGTGGCCAGGTCAGATGCAATGCAGACTCTGCAGGGAGAAGCAGGAACAGATGGGCTGGAGGGAGAGACCACTGGCCTCATAGAGACCAAGTTTCCTTTTGGTCTTGAAGAGGATGTGGCTAGAAGAGTCATTCCTGGGCCCCATGAATTGTTTCCTTGCCATTTCTTAGTTGCCACTGGATTGAGAGGTGCCTTTGTTTTCTTAGGACAGGTGGGAATGTAGCATTAGTATTTTGGCAAAACCCACTCCAGATATGCCAGTGATGTCATGCTGGCTACTAGGAGAGCTCTTAACATTTCTTTTTGGTATCAGGGCTTTTTACGGGCGTCATGGAGGATAATTTGTGGGGTCCCTGAGAATCCTGGGACCATGTTTATGTGCCCCAAAAATATAAAAACTAAATGTCGCCAGGTATTCTGACTAGAATACCTATTCTGACTAGAAGACTTGTTAGCATTTACCAAATGTTTACGGGTCAAGCAGGGAGCTAAATGTTTCATTTTATTCTCAAAAACTATTCTGTGCGGTGGACTATCAATGCCATTTTATGTGAGGAAAAAGAATCAGGGGTTAGGTGACTCACTGAAGGTTTTAAACACTGCAAATTTGGGATTTAAATAAAGTCTATCCAATGCAGTTAGTTCAGTCTGTGTCCCAGCTACTCTTCCACTTTGCTGGAGAGTTCCAGGGGAAGTGTAAGATCAAGGAAAGCTCAGTGGAGACAGGGGCTAGATTGCATTAGTTCACGGAGATGAGATTGGAAAAACAAGATGATAGCTCTCCATCTGCTGCCACTTAACAGCCTAAACATAGCTGGCTTCACTTGCTTTCCCCTCTGACTCTGAGCACAGGAATCAGGGGCTGGCTGTGCACAGCTGGTGGGTTAGAGTTTACATAGGGAAGGGGCAGGGCTCCCTGGTACTTTCAGGGATTTTAGATAGCATCAGATGAGGGAGCTCTGGTAGAAGCTATCCAGTGAATAGATGGATTTTGGTACCTGATAATGGTACCCTGCTCCCCACCTACACACATCATCTAAGGATATGAATACAGGGAAGTGGCAACCTTCCCTTGGAATCCAGGGAGATGGAGGGCATCTGGGCAGGCAGCTGTACAGAGGGGTTTGTGATTTGGGCAGCTGGATTAAGCTACCCAGATGTTAACAGCCTCAGAGTGCCAGAGTTCCTCACACCCCTCTCCTTCAACCCAAATGCCCATCATTAATCCATCCCTCCCAATCATTACATGTATTATGCCGCATAGTAGATAACAGTCCTTTAATATGTATTGATGAGGAATCTGAAGCTCACAGTGGTTAAATCATTTGCCTAAGGTCACACAACCTGGACTCAAACCCAGGTCTGGTTGGCCCAGAACCCAGTCAATAATGGAGTCATACAGCTTTATTCTGTACACTTTGCGGATAGACCACTTTGTGTTTGCTCTTTCCTCCTTACCTACCCACAGATGAACCTTAGAGGGGCAAAAAGTTTAGTTCAGCAAGTGCTCCTGAAGCCTACCAGTATGGCCCTGAGTTAGACATGTAAGGGCAAAAAGTCAGCCAACAAGATAGAGAGTGAAAACCGAGTTGAAAGCAATTTAGAGCAGTAAGGTGAATGAGCCTGGGCTTGAGTCATCCAGAGTGCTTCCTGGATGATTCTGGGATGGGCCAAGGAGACTGGAATGTGGACAAGAGTTGAAGGCACCGCAGGGAGGGGTTTGGAAGGCAGGTGGGGAGCATGCACTGGTGGTTGTGTCCCGGCAGTGGTGAGGAGTGGGGTTGAGATGCCCCAGTCTGGTGCCACAGCTCCAGCTCCTCTGCCATCTGTTCTTTGTGCAACCAGGCCCAGCTCAGACAGCGTCTCCTCCAGTGGCCTCTCCCGAGCATCCCAGCCCTCCCTCAGTGCCTCCTCCTCTGAGATTTTGGGATACCTCTGGTTTCTCTACTCATAGGGTTTTTCAACCTGGGCTGCCAGTGTGTGAAATCTTTGCACTAAATTTCCACTTACTTGTCTTCAACCTCATCTCTTGTGAAAACCTCAGAGAATCCACAAATCCCTCCTATACCTACTTCCCCCCATTTGTGAAAAATCTCATGTATCCCTACCACCAACAACGATTTTACTTAGCCTGACTTTCTGAGGTTTGTATTATTTTCCAAATATGGAATCATAGTCCTGAATATTAATACTGATTATGGTATTTCACAATATATCTTCCTACCTCCACAGCAGTCTGGCACTACTTGGTCCTCACTGGCCCAGCAAACACCAGCCCCATGCTGAAGGTGAAGGCTGACAATTACTTAACCTTCTTCATCATACAATTTTGTATAATAGTGCATATATACCTCCCACCAATGTTTCAAAAAAATTAGACAATGAATTTCAAGCACTTAAGCACGGAGCATTATGGCACACTGTAGATATGCAATAAATGTTGATTATGTATAACTGGTATCTTTTAGGGACCTCTAGAGCTCTAGGCAAGTTAGGAGCCGAGATCACAGATTCAACTTTGCAGGACCAGAAAATTGAGAATCAAGATAACTCTGGAATTCTTCCCTCATGACTAGGTTATGGGGAGGGGAGGAAGCAGAGGACTGTTGGCTCTGGTGACCCCGTTGTCCACTTGCAGGAAGCCCAGAAGAACGAGGTCTGATACAGTGGAAAGCTGGGGCCCATGCTGACAGTGAGATGTCTTCCAGCCTGAAAAGCTATGACTTTCCCATTGGGATGAGCATGGTAAAAAGAATTGCCTTTCTGAAATACATTCCTATCTGCCCGGTCTTCAAAGGATTTCCTTCAAGGTCAAAAAACCAGCTTCCAGTTCCAGAAGATATCCCAGAAAACACAGAAACCGTGTACACCAAGGTCTGAAAAATTACTCCCAGCAAAGGTAGGACTGTGTGTTAAGTCTCTGGCTTTTGTGGGAGGGCTGGAAAATCACAACATTCTTATGCTTTAACCAAAGAGACAACTACTCAAGTTTCCATTTTTGTGACTATTTGAACGTTTTCAATGGAAAGGCAGACTGGGTAAAAAGTCACTGTATGTTTGTGGAACTCCTTAGCCATTTTATAGTGACAGTTGAACTTCCCAACAAGTGTGGGCCATTAACCCTGTAGGAGGTTAAAAGTACGCTGAAATATTGATCCTTTGGCCTTTGGATTTTACAGTGACAGTGGAACTTACCAACAAGTGTGGGCCATTAACCGTGTAGGAGGTTAAAAGTATGCTGAAATATTGATCCCTGCGGCCTTTGGGTATCTGAACTGATACTGGGTCACCTGGAGCCCATGAGCCATAACCTGCAGCTACAGGCACACTCATCCAGTCTGATAAATTATATTTCATGACACAGAAAAGGTTGAGAAATGACTGACAGAAGTATATTAAAAATTCTCTCACGTCAGGTGCTCTGTCTCAATAGTTGTAATAAAACCTCTACAAAACAGAATGACTTCAGTTACCCTAAAACTATGCCATACAGGCCCTGATGGGGTGATGTCGTCCCAAGGTCTTAAAAAGGTAGTTTTAATGTGCACATTGCCATAGACGCACAAGTTCCAACAAGGTGAGAGCTTAGCTTAGATGACTCCATGATAGAAAGCTCTAGTAAGTGATTTATTACTTTGTACCAAGGGATGGTCTCAAGTGCTTGATGTGTATTAACTAAATACACTCCTGAGATAGATACTATTGTTACTACCATTTTAACAAGGTGGAAATTAAGGCACAGAAAGGTTAAGGGACTTACCCACAATCACTAGACTCAAATTCAGGAAGTCTGGTTAGTCTTTGCTTTTAATCATTAGGTTACTCAAGTTTATAACCTCTAATTACATTGCATGATCATCTGGCAGTATGTGGAAATGAACTCATCTGCCCACCCATCTAAGCGTAGAGAAATGGTCTCTAACACTTACGTACTTGGCAGCTTGCTGTGCCACTTGTGGTACTGAGCTAGCAGAGAACAGAGAGGGGCTGGTGGTACTGTGGCTCCAAAAAGAACAAGAGCTGAATGGATCATCTACTTCAGAGTCTTAAAAAACCTGCCTATTTATTAGCTTAGTAAGGGAGCCATTAAAAAACACCAGGCACAGGTACTGGCATCAAAGGGCCACAGGGAAAATGTGAACCAGAACTGGCCGGACGGCCTTCTTAATCTCGAGCCCTCCAAATTTAAGAATAGGGCCATGAGGCAGAATTGTATGTGGAGCCAGGAAACTGCTAGTTGACCGACAGCCTATCCCAAATAAAGATTATAAATTAGTTTGTGAGAGTAAAAAAGGGGAAGATCCAGGTGAATCCAAACAGCAAACCAGGCTAATCAGAGCACCAATGGTTTGTGAAGGGCAGAAGCCAGTGGAGCTTATACCAGAGTAAGGTTATCAACATACTGGCCAGCCAGAAAGTTTCTTAACATGGATATATATGATTGCCTTGACATTGCAGCCTGAGGTGACCAAGGTGGGCTATGGGATTTATTTTACTGCTATATTTTGGACAGATACTTATATATAACACATTTGACACTATGGAGTCTCAAAAAGCTTGCTCTCTCAGCAAATTTTGCCAACAGGGTTCCCTGAGGGACTTGGCCCACACTAAAGTGAGTATACCCACTTGAGAGTCCATATTTCAACACCAATAAACACAAACATCAGCAGCTCAGTTCTACTATTATTTATTTTTTTAAATATTTTTGAAAAAATATAATTTTTTTACAATATTTTCAACTTAAACACTATTCACACTGAACACGTATGGCAGCTTAACCTACCCAAATAAGAAGTTTAAGAAGCCAAAACTGTTCTAGATTTGTTAAAAGAAAAGTTGTGCTGCAGACTATTGTAGTGATGGATAACAAAGCAAGGAAAAGCACCACTCAAATCATATGTAACAATTTCTCTGTTCAATTGAATTATGGGTTGGTCAAATGTTAGATTTTACACAGGTAATAGCTACGATGCAATGACTCCTTAGAAAAGGATGGAATTCTCAAATCACATACTTTCTTAGATGTAACAATAGGATAATTCAGTTTTTCTTACATGGTAACACCCCATAAAAGCCAGAAGACTTAGGTTCACTACTTTGTAACCTCAGTAACTAAAGACATACTTAAATGTCTATACGGAACTATTTCAATTAACCAGCAAGCCTTCTTCAGAAAAAGATTCTTTTTGATGGGAACAAATGCAAATTTAAGTCTGAACTGAAGAACTCACTTAACAATTAGAATTTAATTTAGATTTAGAGATCATTTAATTTGGTGCTTTGACACAACTTGACTGGTGCTTCTTTCCTTGCTCTCTTCACTTCAAGCCATGGGGCCAATTCTATTCTCAGTAAATGTTTGACAGCTTTTTACTTAATAACAGTCTCAGCACTTTTATTAAGCATGCAAGACTAACAAAACTTTGGCAATGCATAAGTGTAACACAGTGACAAGAGAGAGCTTTTACAATTAAGTCTTCTAATACTGCCTTCACAGTGTGGAAATTGTGCTACATCCACCAAAAGAGGGCCCCGTCTACTCAAATATTTTAGTACTTCACCCCAGGAACAAACTCCTTTGCATTTGGATTCAGATTGCTCTTGACCTGGAAAATAAGTACATAAAAAAGCAAATTCATTAACAGATAGCTTCAGATACTCAGAAGCATTCAACCCAGATCCACATGCAAAACCATCTTCCAAAAATAAAAGACAAAGGCAAGAATTCAGATGGTAAGGTCAAACTGAATTAAAACACATCTATAGCAGTGAAAGAAGGAACCAGGTGTAAGCTATGTATATTATATCAAATTTTATAAATTTCCTAAACAGAAGGTAGGAATTGAAATTAAATTTGCTTAAGTGTAACCAGAAACTCACTAACTGCACATCCACCAAAGGAATGTCTCAGAACACAGGATTCTATTCATTTAACTATGATAGTTGACTTCCTTTAAACAGTTTCATACTATGCAAACATTAAACAAGTACTGAAATGATGATTAAAGTGATTGGGGAACTGTTTATGGATTAACTTTACTTTATGATGCTCATTGAAAATATGGAGTGTCTTTCTACAATTGCTGTATTCTAATTCCCACAGGAAGCATGGTGTATAACAGGAAAAGAAAACTACATGGGGAGTCAGAAGATCTAAGTCGCAACCCCAGCTCTGCTAACTAAATTCTTACGTAGGCCTGGCTAAGTCACTCTCTGGGACTGTTTTTGTATCAGTTAGGGGAGGAATGCGCCAAAGCCTCTCAGAGTCTTACAGGCTGTACCACCATCATTGTGTATTTCTAAATCTTTAATTTCCTAAGTAGATATGTTAGCATACAGGGAGTAGCTGGAAATCTTCCTCTACCACATCTTTGAATGCAAACTGATCAAGACAAAAAGAAACCAGGATGGATTCCAGGGCCTGAAATGTAGGCACGCTGGCAGGATTTCAGATTGAATCTGAGCCCTCAACATTACTTACTTCAAGACCAAAGCATATTAAATAACATTTTGCAGCAATAATTTAAGTTTCATAATTTAAACATAATCATTCTCATCTCTCAAGGGAAATTAATCTAAACTTTGGGCAGATACAAAATAACGAGAAGGAGTTAATCTCAAACAGACTGAGTCAAACAAACCAGTTTCTAGACAGTGGGATGATAGTGGATCCAGGTAAAGTTATATATTATGCCCAGCAAAGAGCTTTTTTTCTCAGAGGAATCAGGATTATTTATGCAGTGAGTAATCCAGCCATAAGCAAGCATACCCCAACAGACTGTTCAGATCACATATCTGCCTAATTGGGTTACTGTCCTTTACTGCAACAAAAGCTATGCCACAATGTACATTTCCGTGTTCTCTATACAGCCCTTTAGGAAAACAGTTTCCAAATGTCTGAAGGGGCAGGCTGGCAGTATCCTCTGAGAATGCTTATAAAAATTAGCATGTCTAGATGACTGATTCTATGGATGGGATGTTCCTGAGAAAATTTGTTTTTAATGCCTCATAGGTCATTATGATGTACAACCAGGTTAGGAAATCACTGCACAGTGAATAAAAGACAATTACAAAATGACTTCACAGAGTTAGGGGTATATTCCAGAGAACTGTCTTGCAGAAGCAACTAGAGATTGTCCATATGGAGAGAAAGTTTAACATTCTGGCTAAATTATCTTAATTTTAGCAAAAGGATCATCAGGTTTTACTTTAGTACTGATGCTTATTTATCACAGTTCCTGAAAAAACTTTTTACTACAAATAAACCATCAGCAATGAGACACTGGGAATAACTAAAAATATAAATAGGTTTGTGTTCCTTTTCTGCCAAGAGTTTGTAAGTCTTTCTTAAATCACAATTCCAAATGGAGTTAGGGTAACTCAATGAAAATCCTGGGTTAGGAAAAAAAATCTCCAAAATTTTACCTTTCAGAAAAAAATTTGTAATTTCACCAAATATTTAAGACAGAGCAAAACCTCTCCTTCAAGCTACTTTTGCATAGGCAAATCACATGAACATACTTGTCCCTTTTGAATGACTACTTTTAGACATTTATGTATCCTAGGGTATCGTAGTTGTCATAACTAAAAGTAGTGTCAAGAAATCTATTAGTCAGAAATCTATTAATCAGACTAGCTCCAGAGTCCTGCCAAAAGTCACTCCATATCATAAGTGAGACCAGGAGGCCTCTGCTTCCACAGTAAGAAGCAGCAGAATTTCTGAAGGGAAGGAGATGTAGAACTCTTCTTAAACAGATGCATGCTGGCTTTTCCACTTTTGAGAAAGATGAACTAGGTTTTAAAAAGGTGAAAAAATAACTCTTTACCACAAGATCTTCCAGGGAAGAGCCATCACTGATAACAAGGTCATTAAACTGGTCTTGGATTTGGTCCATAGTTTGTGGGAGATCTCGAGCTGGAATAAACCACTCATGTTCCTCTTCTTCTTCCAGCATTTCTTGGAAACAGCGTTCAATAAATTCTTCTTCCCATAACTCCTCTTCTATCTGGATTTATAATAAAGGGTAATTTATAGCATACTTGGTAAGATGACATCACTAGGAAAGGCTTAAAGTATCTTGAACTAAACCATTAAAAATCACAATGTCATACTTCCTCGTCTGCTTCTATGCTAAGGTAAAAAAAAAATTTTTTTCCGTAAGACCTGGAAAGATCTATTTAGATTTTTTTAATGTCTTTACTTGTCATAGCAGAATATTCTTTCTTTCCACTAAAGGTGGCAGGGAAGAAGTAACAAAGAAGTATTCTTATGCAGGACAGGGTATCAGAATTACCTATGATACTTCCAGAACTAAACCCTAAACCCGCCCAAAAATGACTGGAAAAATTATCTTTAGAGGGTCAGCAACTTCACTGTCATTGAAATAGAAGACTATACTGCTTAACCTTTTTTTTTTTTAAACACTCTTGAGTATATATAACTAGATATGGTCAAATCAAGCTGGCCACTGACGGCCAAAGCCAGGATCAGGGAGAAACAAGACAAAAGATGAAAACAGGTACAAGAAATATGGGAATAAAGACATCTATCAATGTATGAGAGTTCTCTACAACATATGAGAGTTCTCTAAAGTAGAACAGTGGTGTCAGATTTAGGGGCTGGTCAGAACAAGAACCTTAGGTGAAAACCAGTACTTTGGTACCTGTGCCTGTCTACTCTGGATTCTCTTGACTTGCACCACAATAGGACAATCTGACTGGTGTCAGGTAGTGGTTTCCAAACCTTACTGCTCACTGGAACTACCTGAGACCTTCAAAAAAAATAAGTTTACCAGGTTCCACCCTAAACTCTTCTGAATCAGAATTTCTGGGGTCAGACACGAAAAAAAACCTCCCAAGGTTATTTCAATTAAGCAGTTAAACCTGGTAGTAATCAACATCCAAATAAAACAGGAGTGGTGGCACATAAATCCATGTATTTCATATTTAAGGGACCAGGTGAAAAACACATTTCAGGGACAAGTACAATTATATTATTTGATGGTTGTCATGGGCTACAATAAAAAAGAATGTTTATACACAAAACTAACTTGTCTGTTGAATTCCTCTTCATTTTCCATCCACATGTACTCTGCAAATGGATTGTCATCTTCATGAGAATGACCGTTAATTACACATCTTCATTGATGATGCTTGGGCTAGTACTGCTGCGACTTGGATCTTTCATGGTTGGCGTTAGATGTAGTTTTTAACCTTAAAACAACAATATAGTTAATTCAGTCACTCATTCTTTCAGTTCTTAGTGAGCATCTATTATTACCAGCCATCATGGTTAGGTGTGAGATGCATATTGATTGAGGTGCACATTGATACATTAATGTACATGATAAACCAAGCATTTGGAAAGCTTCATTTTTCTCCTAAACGATTTTAATGTCTAAGGAATAACTGAGAATAGCCTAGATTCTAGTAAGAGTAAACAAAGGCAAACCATTATTTAAATTGAATCCCCAAACCATCCAATTTTTTAAAAATAGAATATTCTGTGTTTCATAAAACAAGCATGGCTTGGAAAATTGATATTAAAAAACTCAGGGACTGGAAGTGAAAACTAACAAACTTTTGATATACTGCAAGCTAAAAGTCCGAAGCATTAAAGTTCCAGATTCTAAATAGTCTGTGTACACCCGGTTGATAAGTTATGTCCGATTCTTTGCGACTCCATGGACTGTAGCCCACCAGGCTCCTCTGTCCATGGAATTTCCCAGGAAAGTATACTGGAAAGGGTTGCTATTTCCTACACCAAGGGATCTTCCCAACCCAGAGATTGAACCCACGTCTCTTGCATCTCCAACAGTGGCAAGCAGATTCTTTGTCACTGTACAACCTGGGACGCCCCTACAATAACAGTCTACCAATTCATTAACTCTGAAATTGCTAAAAAATGTGTTTATGTAAAGCAAAGAGACTTGTAGGTAAATCCAAACATTAGTGTGATTTATGCCAAAGGAAGGCAACAGCATACCTAATATGAAGATGAGAGTTTTAAAAATGTCTTCTTATTCCAAAGTTGTCATAATCAAACTAAACACCAAACCCAAAATATACTAGAAATAGTTTTCCTTCTTTGGGTAAGGTTCAGGGACAGACTTGCTCTATGTATGTTGCCTGGCCCTTTAACTCATTTTATGAACTATCCTTAACAGGACATAAGTACTAAAAAACAGCTTTTCATATAATGTGAATGTACATCTCTAAGCAGTGGGGGTGGGTGGGCCCAATTCTGATGCACATATGCATTTCCCCCAATACCGAATACTAATGACAACAGTATTGTGGCGCTCACATTTTTCACTGTTAGGAAGTACAGAATTAAGCATTACTGAGAGGGCTTCCCTGGTAGCTCAGTGGTTTAGAATCTGCCGGCCAGTGCAGGAGACACAGGCTCGATCCCTGATCTGGGAAGATCCCGCATGTCGCAGAGCAATTAAGCCTGTGCGCCACAACTACTGAGCCTGTGCTCTAGAGCACGTGCTCTGTAACAAGAGAAACCACTGCAACGAGAAGCTGGCACACTGCAACCAGAGAGCAGCCCCCACTTGCCACAACTAGAGAAGAGCCTGCTCAGCAACGAAGACCCAGCACAGTCAAAAATAAATAAATAAAAAAATTTAAAAAAAGAATTACTGAGAATTCTGCCTTACTTGTGTTGTATGTGTATGAAAGAAAGGCAGAGACAGACTGAGATTTCTGTGCTAGGGTGTAGGGCAGAGGGCTTCCCAGGTGGCTCAGTGGTAACCACTCCGCCGGCCAATGCAGGAGCTGCGGGTTTGAATTCTGAATCCCCTGGAAGAGGAAAGGGCAACCCACTCCAGTATTCTTGCCAGAATTATTCCATGGACAGAGGAGGCTGGCAGGCTACAGTCCATGAGGTCGCAAAGAGTCGGAACACTACTGAACACACGCACAGTGTGAGGTAGAAAGAAAACATGATTTGGGTTAGGAAACTGAAGCACCATGAAAACAGACACAACAGAAAACAGATGATAAGATATCCTTGATATTTTTATTTATCATTAATCTTGGATTAAATAAACCCTCTTATTTTGATAACAAGTTCTGACTAAACAGCAGTCAGTTCCTCTAAAGTAAATTACTTATTCTTATGTATCAGGCTACCAAACATTTATATGCTCATCTTTAAACAAGCTACATTTAGAGTAGACTCAAATATTATGAAAAGAAGGAGGTCAATTCTGCTTTGCAGCTTGATGGAAATTTGTTTACTCTGCACATGAACCAATCATTAAACTATGTTCAAACACATCTCAATTTACAACAGCTTTTCATTATTTTCCCAACACGTATCCTATCCCAACTCATACCCATTAAATCCTACCTTTCAGAAGACACAGTATTAATAAGCGACTTATATTTTTAGTTAAAAATAGCAAAAAAAAACCATGTTTAGCAGAGTACATGACATTCAATATTCAAGTAGAACTGAACACTTAAGTAGCAATTATGTGTGAGACCTAGTGGCAGAAATACCACTAACTTGTTTTTGAATATGATTCAAGTGACTATGCTGCTGGTGCTGCTGAGTCATTTCAGTCGTGTTCAACTCTGTGCGACCCCATAGACGGCAGCCACCAGGCTCCCCCGTCCCTGGGATTCTCCAGGTGAGAACACTGGAGTGGGTTGCTATTTCCTTCTCCAGTGCATGAAAGTGAAAAGTGCAAGTGAAGTCGCTCAGTCGTGTCCGACTCTTAGCGACCCCATGGACTGCAGCCCACCAGGCTCCTCCGATCATGGGATTTTCCAGGCAAGAGTACTGGAGTGGGGTACCATTGCCTTCTCCCAAGTGACTATGCTGCTGCTAAGTCACTTCAGTCGTGTCTGACTCTATGCGACCCCATAGACGGCAGCCCACCAGGCTCCCCTGTCCCTGGGATTCTCCAGGCAAGAACACTGGAGTGGGTTGCCATTTCCTTCTCCAATGCAGTAAAGTGAAAAGTGAAAGTGAAGTCACTCAGTTGTGTCCGACCCTTAGCCACCCCATGGACTGCAGCCTACCAGGCTCCTCCATCCATGGGATTTTCCAGGCAAAAGTACTGGAGTGGGGTGCAAAAGTACTGGAGTGGGGTGCCATTGCCTTCTCCACCAAATGACTATAGTAGTGTGTGTATATGTGCGTGTATATATATAAATATAAAATTTTTTAAAGAAAAAAGTGTTTCATGACCATAAGCTTATGTAAACAATGAAAATCTGCATCAGCAAATTTTATAGTCTGGGAATCTCAAGGAACCCCTCCCTCCTTGTTTGATGTCAACCAGTAACAAAATATAAATAGTGCTTAGCAAAAAGGGCCTAAGCCCTACATTTCCCATGTCTTTAGGTCAGCTATTTGCCCATTATCACCTCATCAAGTAACATGTGGCTTTGGTACAGATCCCACTGAAAGTATATGAAGGACTGTAAATAAAATTTCATTGTCAAGCAATATTTGGGAAACAAATCCTAACTGGAACCAGTAAAATCAACTAGAGCCTGGGCATTAATCTTGCATCTTAAGATAGCTGAGGAAGGAACAACTGCTGACCAGATTTCTGCTATAGCCAGTCAAGTGAAAAGCCAGAGGGGTGAGGATTATTTACTTTCAGAATACTGACAGACCTACAATTACTGACTGTAAGGGGTTTTAATACAAAGTAGACTTCCCTGGTGGCTCAGAGGTTAAAGCATCTTCCTCCAATGCGGGAGACCCGGGTTCGATCCCTGGGTCAGGAAGACCCAGGAGGAAGGGTCAGGAAGACCCTTCTCCCCTGGAGAAGGAAATGGCAACCCACTCCAGTATTCTTGCTTGGAGAATCTCATGGACTGAGGAGCCTGATGGGCTGCAGTCCATGGGGTCACAAAGAGTCGGACACGACTGAGTGACTTTACTTACTTACTTACTTACTTATTGTTACCAGATTTTAAATTTTCTTCTATGACCTGTTCTTGATTCTTCTTAGACCAAACACTTTATATTATGTCCTATGTATGCTATGGGGCTTCCCTGGTGGTTCAGATGGTAAAGAATCCATCTGCAATGCAGGAGTCCTGGGTTCGATCCCTGGTCAAGAGGATCTCCTGGAGAAGGGAATGGCTCAGTTCAGTGCAGTCGCGCAGTCATGTCAGACTCTTTGTGACCCCATGAATCGCAGCACGCCAGGCCTCCCTGTCCTTTTGCTATCCTATCATTTTGCCTTTTCAACTGTTCATGGGGTTCTCAAGGCAAGAATACTGAAGTGGCTTGCCATTCCCTTCTTCAGTGGACCACATTCTGTCAGACCTCTCCACCATGACCCTCCCATCTTGGGTTGCCCTGCAGGCATGGCTTGGTTTCATTGAGTTAGACAAGGGTGTGGTCCTAGTGTGATTAGATTGACTAGTTTTCTGTGAGTATGGTTTCAGTGTGTCTGCCCTCTGATTCCGTCTTGCAACACCTCCCATCTTTACCCACTCCAATACTCTTGCCTGGAGAATTCCAAGGACAGAGGAGCTTGGTGGCCTACAGGCCACGGGGTTGCAAAGAGTCGGACATGACTGAATGATTAACACACATGTGTTTTGCTATCTTAAAAAAAATTGAGTATATAGTTCAATACCGTAAAATTTATTATTTTAAATCAGCATTTGTCAAAAACAGTTAAAGGCAAATATAGTAGCCAGTGGCAGCAAAGAATAACAGTTGAGACAAAAAGGAAAGGAAGAAAGGCTGGTGAAGGAGATGCTTTGAGAATAAAGGCTTTGAAAACCTCCTACATATTGTGGGAAACCTAAGAGGCCACAGGCATGCCCAGTGTTGGCAGCACACTCAGAAAAGACCTGACAAGATTATTCAAGCTTCAGGCTCTGCACATAAAAAGGTTAAGAAAGAGCTGTAAAGTGTCAAGTTTTAAAGGTGTGCCTCAGCATACAGCAGCAGGTTTGAGTGGGTAAAGAATCAGTAAACTTGGTAAATCAATGAAGATTACTTAGTCTGAAAAACATAATGATGGAAGATTTAAAAATGAACAGACCTCAAAGTTCAGTCAGATACCGTTACATGTACCAATATATGCATAATGGGAGACCCAGAAGAGAAAGAGTGAAGAATAATGGCCCCTAACTCCTCCAATTTGATGAAAGCTATCCAAGCAGCTCAAGGCATCCCAAGTAGAATAAACTCAAAGCAATTCACACGGACACATTGTAATCAAGTTATTGAAAGTCAAAGACCAAAAGAGCATCTTAAAACAACAAGATTAATAGATGATTTCACCTCAGACATTAGAGGCCAGAAAACAGGACAACACATATGAAAGGATAAAAGGGGTGTTGGGGGGAACTAAGACATTCCCAAATAAGTAAAAAAGTGAGAGTTATTACCAATATACCTGTCTTATAGGAAGAGTTAACTGACTCCTTCACATTGAAATAAAAAGAATACCAGCATTAACTTGAATTCACTGGAAGAAATAAACAATGGTAACTACACAGTAAATACAAGTCACTAATAGATTTCTTGCTTTGTAACTCTTTTTCTCTACAGGAAACTAAAGTGGCATTAGTCCACACTAGTTACAAACTAAGGTGTTATTTGTAATGTCCAGGGTAACCACTAGGAAAAACCACCCCCCAAAAATATATAGTATAAGGTGTACTGCTGAGATGTATCATCATCTTATTCAGAGGCAGTCCAAAAGCAGCAGCTTCAAGTCAATGAGCTCAAATCTATATATATTAGTCTCTTGTGGCTGATAAAAAGCTTCTCTCTAGAACAAAACCAACAAAAACTTAAACAGGAACTCCTGAAAACAAAACAGAAGCACCTAATTTGCTTGAGTGATGTTTGAGGACACAATGTATGTAATGACTTGACAAATACAGTCTAAAAAAAAAATCTGAGAAGTAAACCACAACAAGCTGTTGCTGTCTTGTCTTTGTTCGTGATTTAATGGAAACCACTTAAAAATGGGCAGAAATGAACAGAGAAAACCCATAATCCCCTTGCCCCAATTTTTAATGTTCATATTTGCTTCAAGAACATTTATTCTGCTTCAAAAAACATTTATTTTTATTATTTAAAATCCTAAAATTATCACAAAATGTAATTCAAAAATTTTAATCTTTAGCCTTAATCTCATAAAAGGATTTCTAAAACAACACAGTAATACTAATTCAGAACAAGCAATATTAAATTACTAATACTAAAAATCTAGTAGTTGTAAGAGCAACATATAATAAGATTTTCCTAAACAAAAATCACAAAATGTAAAACAATGTATCAGTGTTTTCAATAATTATTTGAAAAATTCTGGATAATGGGTCTTTGCACATAGTTAGGAAATTTTGTTGGAAAGGAAGCATTAAAGTGAAAAATCTGTTTATGTACAAAGTAGGCCCTACTTAAACAGGTCTTAAGGAAGTTTTTCCCTTTCCATCTTCAATCTTATCCAGAGGTAGTCAATTTTAACAGCTTAGTATATGTCCTTTCATATTTTTTTGCTTATAGAGACACACCTAAAGAATTTATGCATTTTAATAGAATCATGCTAAACTAAATATATCACATCAAAGATCCTTACTAGTCAATGTGCACAAATACACTTAATTTTTTAATGGATACAGCAGCAATTATTCAACCATTTCTCCTCTGATGCACATTTACATTTCCAGTTTTTTCACTGCAAATAATCCTGCTTTGATCACCCTTGTACACATATCCTTTTCTAGTTGTGTTTTCTGTAGGATACATTCTGATAAGTGAGAATAACTGGGTCAAAGGCCATGTGCATTTGTGGCTTTAAAAGACAGATTATATGCCAAAAATATTATGGTAATGTACATTCCTATAATAAGCTGGGTGCTCCCATTTCTCTGCATCCTCAACAGCTCTCTATATAATCAATATAGCATTTTACTTTTGCAAACAGGTGGGCATAGAAGAATCTCACTGTTTTCCTCTACAGCTGCCAGGATACGTTCATCTTGTTTAGGAAGTCTTTCCCTATCTTGAGGTTTTATTTCATTTTCTCTTAGTATTTTTATAGTTTCTTTTTTATATTGAAACCTAAACAAACAAACCAAAACCCAACTATTTCCATTATTTTTTAAAATATATTTTTGCATATTTATTTGGCTTACTGGGCCTTCCTTAGTCATGGCACATGGGATCTTTAGTTGCACCATGTGGAACCTATTTCCCTGACTAGGGATTGAATCCAGGCCCCATGCACTGGGAGCATGGAGTCTTAGACATTGGACCACCAGGGAAGTCCTCTAAATCTTTACCTCTGTGAGCATTACTTTGAATATGATGTAGAAGATCTATATTCATCATTATTGTAATGAAAGCTTGTTCCTCAGGTTTATCATGATCAAATTCCTACTATACTGTTTCCTTGTTCTATGATGGTATATTGTATACTGTTTTATCCTCAACTTTTATTTTTTAAGAATTTAAAACTTATAAAAAAAAGTCATTAATAATAGTATCATGAACACTTGTACCTTTCATCTAGATTCATCAACTGTTAGCTTTTTGCCACAGTTGTCTTCTCTATACAATTTTTTTTGGCTTAACCATCTGCTATGTTGCAGACCTTTTATCATGACCTTTCATCTTCAAATATTTCAGCATAGTATCATACTGTTTTGAATACAGTAGCCTTTCAGTAAGTTTGAATACCTAGTAGCACAAATCCCTTAGCAACTTTCTTGGGGGAGAGGGGAATCTTGTACTTTCATCTTTGTATCAATTTTAGAATTGTCAATAACAGTCTGATGGGAATTTTACTAAAAATTTGCAGTTTAACCAGGATCATGTTTCTATGTTAAGCCCTCTGGCCAGGAAGATGGCATATCCATTTACTTGGAAATATTTTAATTCCTTAAAGCATAAATGAATCAGAACTTTTTACCAACAGTGGTAGACTAGATTATTTATAGTCTTCCCACTAAAAGTGTTGGATAACATATTCCTAAGGAAACACTCAAAAGTGCTGAAAAGTAAGTAAAGTGGGAATTCAAAGAACAAAGTGGAACTTTTAAACACTGGGGCTGCCTCTGCACTGAGGGCTTCTGCCCATTAGGCTCCTTTGAGTTGACCTTGGATGCTTCGTGGGGCAAAAGGCATATAGGAAAGATGGAACAGGAGATCCTCCCACTGTAAGCTGGGACCCTAAAGGGCTATATACTCAGGTTAAGGGTCAACCAAAAATGACTCCCACTCCCCAGCAAGCAAATCAAAAGGAAACGGTGGAAGGGAACACAGACACTGTGACTATAGCTGGACCTCTTATGGATATGAGGAATAATCCTCATCACCTGGGAGGTCCAGAACATCCCAAGTCATGAACTGAGTATAAAGTGGCCCTTGATTGCCAGTGTCCCTAGTGCCAGAGCCTGGCAAAAGCAAACGTAAAATTCCTTGAGAGGATGGCATCTTCATTCCAGGCCTTAAGAAGCTCAAAAAATAAATCTTTAAGGCCAATCAAGAGTTCAAACTGAAAGATAACCAAATTCAAAAGGCAAAAACAAAGATACAAGCAAGAAGCAGTGCAATTCACAGAAAGCATAATCAAAACTCATGTAGCATGTTGCCACTCATGTGGCAAAATGATCATTACATATCAAGCTTGAAAATACCTTCAGAAAACAGCTAAATATAGAAAGTGCACACAGTAGATTTGGAAAACAGCCAAATGATGATATATAAAAATCACAACATAAACAAAAATATAATGGGTTTGGCAGCAGACTAGATCTATACAATAGAACTAAAGATAAAAGAAAGTATCCAGAAAACAGCAAAAAGATTAAAAATACAAGAGGGTTCAAACAATATAGATGGCAGAGTGATAAGTATCAAGTTCCAAAATAAAGTAATTGCAAACCCAGACTGTGAGAACGCTACATAAAATAGTTTTCAAAAAAATGAACTAGGAATTTTTCCATCCTTATATTCAGGAATCGTTTGAGTAACAACAATTATGGGATCCCCAAAGACAAATGAATCTAAAATTATAAGGGCTTGGTATTATTAACAGCCTTTAATCTTCTCATTTTGATAGTCAGGTTTCCTTCATGTATGGACGTGAGAGTTGGACATAAAGAAGGCTGAACGCTGAAGAACTGACAATTTCAATCTGTGGTGTTGAAGGAGACTCTTCCAAGTCCCTTGGTTCAAGCCATTCAATCCTAAACGGAATCAACCCTGAATATTCATTGGAAGGACCGAAGCTGAAGTTTCAATACTTTGGCCATTTGATGCGAAGAGCTGACTCACTGAAAAAGACCCTCATGCTGGGAAAGGCTGAAGGCAAAAGGAGAAGTGGGTACAGAGGATTAGATGGTGAGATAGCATCACTGACTCAATGGACACGGATTTCAGCAAACTCCAGGAGAGAAGGAAGGACAGGGAAGCCTGGAGTGCTGCAGTCCACAGGGTTGCAAAGAGCCACACATGACTTAGCAAGTGAATAACAACAAACATCTCTGGTTAAGTACAGTAATTTTTATTTAACTAAAATCTCATTTCTTGTTAAAACAGAAACTAATTTCTCCTATTTCATAGCTAATTTGACTATATTCCTCTTTTCCTTGATAAGGCTGACATGAACTTTATCATAAAGAAAAAAAATTCCAGCTTGACAATTGGCAGAACAGTGAGTGTGATAAAATCTTCATATAGGTAAAAGAGGGGTGTGTGTGTGTGTTCACGATTTGCAAATGCATAGAATCTCTGGAAAGGCAGAAAAGAAACAGAAGCAAATCATATCTGATAAGGGAACTTTATTTAGAATAAAGACCTATTACAACTAAACAATAAAAGACCAACCAACCAATTTTAAAATGGGCAAAACATCTGGAAAATATTTGGCCAAAGGCCAAAAAACACATGAAAAGATGTTCAACATCCTTAACCATCTGGAAAATGCAAATCAAAACCATGAGATAATACTTTATATTAGTGAAAATATGGAAAAATTGGAACCCTCATTCACTGTCAATGGGAAATTTAAAATGGAAAACAGTCTGGTAGTTCCCCAAAAGATTAAACATGGGATTACCATATAACCCAGCAATTCCACTCCTGGGTATATTCCCAAGAGAAATGAAAATATGTATCTACATAAAACTTACACAGGCAAAACGTTCATAGCAGTAGTATTCTTAATAGTAAAAAAAATAGATACAACCCAAAGGTCCACCAGCTGATAGATGGATGAATACTGAAAACATCATGCTAAATCAAAGAGTTAGTCACAAAGGAACACATACTGTATGACAGATCATGGGCATAAGACTTCTTTTTGAGGTGCAATGTCCTGAAACTGACTGCGGTGATGGAAGCACAACCTGGTAATATGCTAAAGGCTACTACATACTTTAAATGGGTGAACTGCATAGTATGTGAACTATAGCTCAGTAAGAGCTGCTAAAAAAGAAAGAAATTTCACCAGATTTTGGTTAGGTTAAGAGCAGTTTTTTCCTGCTATCTGGCACTTTAAATCTACAAACTCTTTTCCTCAGCTATTTTTTGCCATTTATTCGTTTCCAGCAGTGTCCATACATTTATAGTCACTACAAAATTTTAAAATATGAAAATAAATCTTTTAAGTTTTACAAAGTTTCTCCCTTTTTCATCTCTTAAGAACTGTCATTAACCACTTCATGATGTATGTAAATAAAATCATTATACTATATACCTTAAACTTATACAGTGCTATATTTCAATTATATCTCAATAAAACTAGAATAAAAAATAAAAACATTAACTCTTAAAAAAATTCTCATTAAAATTCAAACAGAATTCTCTTTCTGCTTCTTTCATTAAACTGACTCCACCAGGAATTTCCTGATGGTCCAATGGTTACAACTCTGGGCTTCCACTGCCAGGAATCAGGGATCAATCCCGGGTGGCGGAACTAAGATCCCACAAGCTGAGTGGTGTCGCCAGAACCCTCACAAAAAATCAAAAAGAAACTGACTCCACAGACTTACCACCTTTTCTTATTCCACTGGACTCTAACTCTGAACTACTATAGGCTCTTTAAAGTTATCTGTTGTTTAAACACACATATATTGTATACATATGTATTTTAGTTAGAGAAGATATAGAAATTTCTGCATCAGCTTCTATATTTAATTCAGAAGTCTGAGCAGCACTGAATTTTTTGTTTAATGTTTGGCAGTATAAAAGAATGATTAAAAGCATGGGCTCTGGAACCAGACTGCCTTTCTAGATAGGTGACAGTGGGCAGGTTATTTAATCTCTTTCAGGTTCCCTATCTGTAAAATGGATAATAATAAGAGTACTTAGGCAAACAACCTAGCAGATAACAGTATTACTAAACATGTAGAACATTTAAGATCGCTAGGCAAGCTATAAGATAAAAACAACAGGTCCAACCATTTGTATGAGTGAAACAATGTCACAGAAAAATCCCAAAGACTATAACCCTGATCTCAACTGTAGTGTAACTACGTTATCAGGTAAGAACAAGGATGGTGCAACACAGCTGAAAAAAGCTCGAAGTGCATCAGAAATACCATCCTTATTTATAAAAAGTGATACAAAAAAGAAGCAGAGTCAGTTCAAATAAATTCACACTATCCAACTTGGTAGCCACCAGATACTTGTTGCTATTTAAATTTAAATTAATTTTAAGGCAAAAGAAGAGGGTGGCAGAGGATGAGATGGTTGGATGGCATCACAGATTCAATGGACATGAACCTGGGCAAACTTCAGGAGATGGTAAAGGACAGGGAGGTCAGGGGTGCTGCAGTCAGTCCATGGGGTCAAAGAGTCAGACACAACTTGGTGAGTGAACAACAATAATTTTAATTCCACACAATCAAAATTTTAGTTCTCTGGTTGCACTTGCTACATTGCAGGTGTTCAACAGACATGTGCTCTGTAGCTATCTTACTGGACAGCACCACTATAAACAATGAGGAAATTAAGAAAAAAGACTGAGGAACTGATAGTGAATCTCAGGCTGTATCATACGTGAAATCTTAATGTATCTGTGCAACAGGGTGATCCAGATCACCAAGACAACTTGGACAACTTTCATTCTGGATTGGGTTCAAATCCCAGATATGCCATTAACCACCAGAGGACTCTGAGTATGTTACTAAATCACAGGCAGCATGCTACAGAGGTTAACAGCACATAATCTCTGCTTGGATTTAAATTCCACCTCTTATAGTTGTGTAACATTGGGCAAGTTACTCCACGTCTCTCTTTCATTTACAATCTTCATTTTACAGTAGTACTTGCTGCCTAAAGACCCTGAAGAGTAAATACTTGTAAAAGTACTTTGAACAATGCCTTGCATTACTAAGGGCTATAGAAGTGTGTGCCTAATAAAATCATCTCTCCAGTTTCTACTGCTTTAAAATGGGCAGGACAAAACTTACTCTCCCTACTTATTTCACAAGTTAAAATAAATATGAAAATCACCTTTCATCCCATAAAGAAACAGACAAGCAGGCTACACTTTTACACTTTGGGAGAGTTACTTTTTTTTTTTTTGTCAAAGACATCTACTTGTGAGAAAAAACTAAGTTCTGAACAAGTTCACAATTAACAAGTGGTATAACCAGCGTAATTTGCTCGAAATATCCTCTCACAAACCGAAACAGAAACACAAAACAGCAAACACTAGGAATCTCATTAAAACCTTTAGAGAACTTTATTTGCATACATAACCTGCAGCCCATGAAATTTCAAAGGCTATTTAAAGAAAACTCAAACCAACACCTGACCAACTGCTCAAACGCAAACTGTGAAAAAATCATACCACCAGGTTAATTAGCCAAGATTAGCCAGCACATGCAAAATGGGAATTTGTCTTCTGCTGAAATGTCAAAAGCTGTCAGCTGTTAGACCTTCTCTCCCGGCACACTGGATGCGAAATTCTTTCTAGAGTCTGTGGTTTCTGTGAGATGATGGCGTTGCAAAATCAGGGAAAAGAAGACAACAAAAGAAGCAGAAAAGGTCTCTTTTTGCAGTTACAGAAAATATCAATGCTGGCTGCTTCAACAAATGTTTTGAAACAAATAACTTGACCACAAGCTATATATTTTTGATGGTGCGAGAGAATAAGCATAGTACAGAGAAACTAAAAAGTGAAAGAACCAAAACTGAAAAACGTGAATTGGCTGAGCCCTTGAAAGTTCAACTGGTTCACAACAGTCCTGGATTCGGAGTTGCCAGTACTCCAGAGGACCTCCTAACCCGAGCACGGAATACAATGTAACTACAATTAAGGGGTAGGGGATGTCGAAGAAACCAGAGAAAACACATCAGAAAGTACAGGCTCGCGGACGGTTACAAAACGCTCTCCTAGTACGCAAGGCAACCCGCCAGTCCCTCCGCCCCTCTCTCTTCCCCCACCCAAGCTTCAGGAGGAGCGCCAAGCGCAGCAAGTAGGGGCAGCGCGT
>SJXQ01003165.1:0-42249 GCA_006408695.1 Aepyceros melampus
TTAGATAAAATAATTTGTTCTGAATGCTATGGAAGTAAGAGTTCTTTGTTTACTCAGAGCCTGACTGCATAAACAAACATTTTTCTTAGGAGAATTCTCTACTCTTATCACAAATACAAGAAATAAGTTCTTAAAAAAGAAATATTGTATAGTCATCACTTCAACCCAGTTTAGGGCCAGTAGCCAATTTTACTACCTGCACAATTTCTTGGAACTTGGAAATTCATTGTTGTGAGACTTGCTCTATTCAACTTAATTTTTTCCTGATATAAAAAATTATATATTTTAGTTTTATGACAAATAACCTACATTTTGAGTTTTCTAACCTCTGGTTGATGTATAACCACCATAGGAAAAGGGGCTTAACAAAATTGACTTCATATGACTTTGACATCAAACTGATCTGAGCTCCAGTCCTACTTCTAATACTTCATAGCTGTATACTTTGGGGCAAGACATTTAAATTCTGTAGCCTTTAATTCTCAGAGAAGGTAATGGCACCCCACTCCAGTACTCTTGCCTGGAAAATCTCATGGACAGAGGAGCCTGGTAGGCTGCAGTCCATGGGGTCGCGAAGAGTCGGACATGACTGAGCGACTTCCCTTTCACTTTTCACTTTCATGCATTGGGGAAGGAAATGGCAACCCACTCCAGTGTTCTTGCCTGGAGAATCCCAGGGACAGAGGAGCCTGGTGGGCTGCCGTCTATGGGGTCACACACAGTCGGACACGACTGAAGCGACTTAGCAGCAGCAGCAGCAACCTTTAATTCACTCTCACACACACACACACAAAAGTTATAACAGCACTAACCTTACAAGATGTTAGGAAGAAACAAAGGCATTATATTTAAAGTGCCTAGAATAGCACATTATGTATGAATAAGGTTCAAATGTGTATTACCTCTGCATCTTCTTTATGCCAATTATCCAGCATCTACACATTCAGGGCAGCCCTGCTCATTAGAAAAAGAAAGTTATAGAGGTAAAATAAACACCTAGAGCATTCTTTAATTCAAGATAAAAAAGTATATCATTTTGTGGAGAAGAGTAAAGCTATTTAAGTTATCAGTACAGTTCAGTCGCTCAGTCATGTCCGACTCTTTGGGACCCCATGAATTGCAGCATGCCAGGCCTCCCTGTCCATCACCAACTCTCAGAGTTTACCCAAACTCATGTCTATTGAATCAGTGATGCCATCCAGCCATCTCATCCTCTGTCCTCCCCTTCTCTTCCTGCCCCCAATCCCTCCCAGCATCAATGTCTTTTACAATGAATCAACTCTTCGCATGAGGTGGTCAAAATATTGGAGTTTCAGCTTCAGCATCAGTCCTTCCAATGAACACCCAGGACTGATCTCCTTTAGGATGGACTGGTTGGATCTCCTTGCAGTCCAAGGGACTCTCAAGAGGTTTCTCCAACACCACAGTTCAAAAGCATCAATTCTTTAGCGCTCAGCTTTCTTCACAATCCAACTCTCACATCCATACATGACCATTGGAAAAACCATAGCCTTGACTAGACAGATCTTTGTTGGCAAAGTAATGTCTCTGCTTTTGAATATGCTATCTAGGTCATAACTTTCTTTCCAAGGAGTAAATGTCTTTTAACTTCATGGCTGCAATCACCATCTGCAGTGATTTTGGAGCCCCCAAAAATAAAGTCTGACACTGTTTCCACTGTTTCCCCATATATTTCCCATAAAGTGATGGGACCAGATGCCATAATCTTAGCTTTCTGAATGTTGAGCTTTAAGCCAGCTTTTTCACTCTCTACTTTCACTTTCATCACGAGGCTTTTAGTTCCTCTTCACTTTCTGCCATAAGGGTGGTGTCACCTGCATATCTGAGGTTATTGATATTTCTCCTGGCAATCTTGATTCCAGCTTGTGCTTCTTCAAGCCCAGCATTTCTCATGACCTATTACTTACTACATTTCCTTTTTCAGAGATTTTAATAGGTCTCCTTTGCATTGCCTGACAATGCTACCTCCTTTGTCTCTTTTAACTGTGGTACATTTGAGATCCTACCTGTAGCTTCAATCAGAAATGAGCCCAGAGTTGTTTTCCATATTTTCTATGCCCTAGACTGGCTCAGTAATATTTTTTTCTTATTCCTTTAAATTGATGTCATTAATTAAATTGATGTCTTAAGCATAATAAGATCTATGATTAATTTTTAAACATATCCAGTCGATGTCATACCTTAGAAATACTTTTCTTTCTATCAACTATGAACAATTGTTTTAGTTGTATCTTTCTTAAAGTTCCCTGTATTCCTTCAGATTACTTACTCTGGATAAATCAGGGATAGTCTGTCAATTTCTATTCTGGTCTAGCAACAAAGTAGCAGATCCTTTGTATATACAAAATTCTAAATTGGTTTGCATATATATATCCTTTCCTACCTTCATCCCTAGTTGAAAGTACTCCAACACAAGAGATCAAAGAAACGATGAACAGTAATAAATGTTTCTAATTCTTGCTGAATTCATACTCTTCACAAAGAGGTTTTGCTTCAGCTTCTTACTTAGCTTGACTATAGGCTTGAAAGGATCACTTAGAGACAGTAAGTCTTCAGGGAATATTCTGAAAGCAATATAAAGATTTAGACCTCATGCAAGTGCAAATTAGAATTCTATTGCAGTGGTTTCTGGTTGGCCTCCACCTGAAGTTTTGAACCCCCTCTTTCCCCTATGTTCTTTTCCTGAAGGGAAGCCAGCCTCAACTTGCACTGTTGTTTCAAGAATAGAATTCTCTCTGAACTTGCACAAAAAAAATTGTCTGAATACAGATATTTCTGGAAAGAGTTTCCTGGGCTTTCTCACAAATGAATTTAAAGAAAACTGAAGATTCCCTCCCAGCAGTAAGTAACCCTATCAATTCCCAAGTACTGGTATTTGTGTCTATGAGCTCCTGGATGTGCTGTTTTGAGTAAAAAAAAAAAAAAAAAAATGTAACCCATATTGTAGCCCTCTGAAGGAAGTACTAAATGTCTGGCAATTCTTCCTGTGTTCCTCATTGGTAGGTACTTTCTTATTGACCTTTCTTTTCCCCTCTGATTTAGAATCAGTTAATCTGTTACTCCTGGGAGGTATGAATTTCCATATTCTGGTTGATTTATATGGATTTCCTGTAAACTGAAGACTGCAGGATGAAATCAATCATCATGACGCCCAGAGCAGTGGCCAGGGATAGGACAGGAGAAACACCTGATGTCTTCCATTCTTATTAGGGCTGAAATGAGAGTATACTATTTGCATGATGCTTCCTGGGCTGGGGAGACTATTTGGAGAACCTGACACTGTTAAGAGATGAATAGAGACATCCCATTTTGTACTGTTAGCTTGTGTTTTATGTTGGTGATAAAAGAAGAACTAAAGGTTTCATCTGACTCTTTTAGAAGCTGTTGAGCTTACAGGACTTTTGTGGATAAGGACATGATAATTTTTCAGAATCTAAGAAACTGATACATTAACTCAGTTTTAGAAACCATATCAGCATTTACTAGAAAAATGTAATAGTTCTGAATTACATTCACTTATTTGAAAGAGTGTTGTTAGGATGTTTGCTTTCATTTATTATGCGATTTGTTAACTGTTTCATTGTTAGAAATATTACATGTATATTCAGTTATCAAAAACAATATAAATACCTATTATTAAAACAAGACCCCTTTTAAAAAAAAAGGACAAAACTGCACTCTGACAGCAACATCTCATGTTAAAGTTTTATGATCAACTTGCTACATAGCAAAGAATGAAAATCCTGGGAAAGTCACGGCTGGAGGTTTTTCTTTGTAGTTGAACTTTATTTCAGTTCTTTTAATGTCCACATTTCCATTGTCATGAAAATTTAAAATTAAGCCTCTCCAGTGTGCACACTTTAATTTAATACAAGGAATATAATTTATTATTTGGCACAGATTCACTGTTGTAAAAAGCTCCCACTGATGTCATGGTGAATTCTGTGCATGAAATGAGTGCAAACAAATGATTCATTTTTCATGCATATTAACAATCAGTGTTACCGTCTCCTCAAACAGCAGTGTAATGTTCTTTACCGAAATGCTCAAATGTTCTTAGTTTATATTTCTATCACTAAAGCTATCAGGTAGAAAAGAAGTTGTACAAGAAAGAATTAATGATATTGCCACAAAAAAAGTGATACAAGATTGAAAGTTTCCAAGTTAATTTGATTGCAAAGGATCGATCAGTTCCAATGACCAAATACTGATGATAACTGTGTAGGTAGGGTTACCTTATAACCTATGATGTAGTTCAGTAGGTGAATTGCTGTCCTGCCTCTGTTGTTGGGATATTATGAAAGAACTCTTGTTTTCATGAATAACTGCCTTATATAAATAGAGACGTTTCTTTATGAGTCAATTCTTATTTTATTCAACAAATATTCATTGAACAGCTATTATGTACCGGAACTATGCTGGCTAGGTATTTGAGGTCCAGCAACAAACTTGATTGACAGTGTCATGAATATGCCATGGAGCTTATAGTCTAGTTAGAAATTCTGGCAGTAAATTAGGGGAAAAGTGAAAAATTATAGATTAATGGATAGATCAGACTGTTTTAGGAGGAGGTAAAATTTAATATTTAACTCTCCACTGAAAGTTAACTCCAGTGCAAATAGCTAGCTAAGAATCCAAGGAGGACTTTTAGTTGGCTTTTTTCTTTTTCATTTTCTGTCAATTGTCATCCACAGCATTTCTGTTCAACTCTGGCTCCTCTATTAGAAATTCACTTATAATGTTTTTGATGAAAGCAATTAAGGAGAAAAATAAATATCATACATTAACCCATATGTATGAAATGTAGGAAAATGGTATTGATGAGCCTATTTGCAGGGAGCAATGGAGACACATAAATAGAGAACAGACTTGTGGGCACAGGAAAGGAGAGGGTGGGACAAATTGAAACAGTAGCATGGAAACACATGAATTTCCATCCGTAAAATAGTCAGTGGAAATTTGGTGTATGTTGCAGGGAACTCAGGTGCTCTGTGACAACCTAGAGGGCTGGGGTGGGGTGGGAGATGGGAGGGAGGGGACATGTGTATACCTATGGCTGATTCATGTTGATGTATGGCAGAAACCAACACAATGTTGTAAAGCAATTGTCCTCTAATTGTTGCTGCTGTTTAGTCACTAACTCATGTCCAAGTCTCTGCGACCCCATAGAACACAACACACCAGGCTTCCCTGTGCTTCACTGTCTCATGGAGTTTGCTCAAACAAGTCCATTGAGTCAATGATGCTATCCAACATCTCATGTCATCTCCTTCTCCCCCTGGCCTCTACATTTCCCAGTATGAGTCTTTTCCAATAAGTCTGCTCTTCACATCAGGTGACCAAAGTGTTGGAGCTTGAGCTTTAGCTTCATCATCAGTCCTTCCAGTGAATCTTCAGGGTTGACTTCCTTTAGGATTGACTGGTTTGATCTCCTGCTGTCCAAGGGACTCTAAGAGTCTTCCTCAGCACCAAAATTCAAAAGCATCAATTCTTCAGCACTCAGCCCTCTTTATGGTCCAACTCTCACATCTGTACATGACTACTGGAAAAATCATAGCTTTGACAATATGGACATTTGTCAGTAAGGTCATGTCTCTGCTTTTTAATAAGCTGTCTAGGTTTGTTATAGCTTTCCCTTCAAGGAGCAAGCTTCCTTATTTTCTTGGCTGCAATCACTGTCCACAGTGATTTTGGAGCCCCCAAAATTGAATTCTGTCACTGCTTCAACTTTTCCCCCTGCTATTTGCCATGAACTGATGGGATGAGATGTTCTGATCTTTGGTTTTTGAATGTTGAATTTTAATCCAGCTTTTCCACTCTCTTTCACCCTTATCCAGTGACTCTTTAGTTCCTCTTCAATACTGCCATTAGGATGGTGTCATCTGCATATCTGAGGTTGTTGATATTTCTCCTGACAATTTTGATTCCAGCTTGTGATTTATCCAGGCCAGTATTTTGCATGATGTACTCTGCATATAAGATAAATTAGCAGGATGACAATATACAGTCTTGACATACTCCTTTCAGAATTTTGAACCAGTCCGTTCTCCCATGTCTGGTTCTAACTGTTGCTTCTTGACCTGCATACAGGTTTCTCAGAAGACAGGTAAGGTAGTCTGGTATTCCCATCTCTTTAAGAATTTTCCATAGTTTGTTGTGATCCACACAATCAAAGGCTTTAGTGTAGTCAATGAAGCAGAAATATATATTTTTAAATTCCTTTACTTTCTCTATTATCCAAAAAATGCTGACAATTTGATCTCTGGTTCCTCTGCCTTTTCTAAATCCAGCTTGTACATCTGGAAGTTTTCCATTCACTGAAAAAGCTGATAAAGCTAGTGCTGATAAAGCCTAGCTGGAAGGAGTTTGAGCATTACTTTGCTGGTGTGTGAAAAGAACACAATTGTACAGTAGTTTGATCATTCTTTGGCACTGCCCTCCTTTGGAATGGGAATGAAATCTGACCTTTTCCAGTCTTGTGGCCACTGCTGTGTTTTCCAAATTTGCTGACATATTGAGCACAACACTTTAGCAGCAGCATCTTTTAAGATTTAAAATAGCTCAGCTGCAATTCCATCACCTCCATTAGCTTTGTTTGTAGCAATATTTCCTAAAGCCCACTTGACTCCACACTCCAGAATATCTGGCGCTAGGTGAATGACCACACCATCATGGCTATATGGGTCATTAAGACCTGTTTTGTATAGTTCTTCTGTATATTCTTGCTACCTCTTCTTAATTTCTTCTATTTTTGTTAAGTCTTTGCCATTTCTGTGCTTTATCATGACCATCTTTATATAAAATGTTCTCTTTATATCTCCAATCCTCCAATTAAAAATGTTAAAAAATACTGACTTTCTTTGATTTCAGTATTGTTTGATAATGAAACAGTCTGACAGAAGGATAAAAATAAGTACATTCACTTTTCTAATTTGCAATTTTTGTTGACAGGAGCAAAAATTTCCATGTGTGCAATATAAAAACTATAAATTCAAATATGCCTCATTATATAAGCCAGAAAAAAATGCAATAGAAAAAAAATTAAGTGTTAAGTTTTCATTGTGAGAAAATGAAAAGTAAAAATAGTATAGTACATTAAAGCAGTTCAGATTAGCAATTATTTTAGAACAACTTTGTAAAACCTGCTCAAATATGGGCTTCCCAGGTGGCTTAGTGGTAAAAAATTTGCCTGCCAAGTAGGAGACTGATCCTTGGGTTTGATCCCTCGGTTTGATCCCTGGATAGGGAGGATCCCCTGGAGAAGGAAATGGCAACTCACTCCACTATTTTTCCTGAGAAAATCCATGGACAGAGGATCCTGGTGGGCTACAGTCCAGGGAATGCAAAGAATTAGCAGCAGCAGCCTGACATAAAATGATATTTCCACTAAGCGGTACAAGTACACATCTCCCCAGCTGTTGCAAGTGGATTCTCTTGAAAAAATTTTCTGAGATAAAAATTAGACAATGTGATGACATCGATGGCTGTGGTGGGTGTGGGAGGGAGGTCCAAGAAGGAGAGGGGATATATGTATATGTGTACATATATAGGATCCGTTGTACAGAAGAAACTAATACAGCATTGCTACTGCTGCTAAGTCGCTTCAGTTGTGTCCGACCCTGTGCGACCCCAGAGACGGCAGCCCACCGGGCTCCCCCGTCCCTGGGATTCTCCAGGCAAGAACACTGGAGTGGGTGGCCACTTCCCTCTCCAATGCATGGAAGTGGAAAGTCAAAGTGAAGTCGCTCAGTCATGTCAGACTCTTGGCGACCCCATGGATGCAGCCCACCAGGCTCCTCCGTCCATGGGATTTTCTAGGCAAGAGTACAGCATTGCAAAGTGATTATACTTCAATAAAAAATAAGTTTTATCAGAGAGAGCTCTTAAGTTCACTTCCGTTGGGAAAAGTGAAACAGAATGGGTCGAGTGAGAAATTGAGCAGTGGTGTTATCTTACTGGAGGTGTCATCCAAACCAGGTAAACCTGTGGTTAGGGTTAGGGTTAGGGTAACCCTTCATCTTTATCCTGAATTTGAATAAGAAAGCTATATCTTCAAAGCCCTGCCGTCATCATCAGATGTATAATCTCTGACAAAGATATGACTTCAAGCAAGGCGCTTGTCTGCAGCAGAGGCAATCTTAAAATAAGGCTAGTAGATCAAGGCTAGCTATGTACTGACAATTCTTCTAGCAGCATCATTCTGAAAGTGGGATCTGGGAGACATCTGCCCCTAACCACTTGAAACTGCTTCTTTTATAAACTCAGGGAGCAGTGAGTCCAGAGCCCTGGTAAGCCTCTCCCACTGGAGAAATTTAGATGAAGAGAATTAGTGAGAAAAACTACAGATACTACTGCTCCAAATGGTCATGGGAGCCACAGATGTTACTTCTATTTTCCTTCCCTACTATCCATTCTATTTATTCCCTTCAACATCAACTAGCGTATTTGCTGGTCCCATGGGCCTGATGCATTCTTTCTTTTTATTGGAGCGTAATTGCTTTACAGTGTTGTTAGTTTCTGCTGGAGCTTGAACCCTTAGTCATCACATCTTCTTGGGGGGTAGGGTGTTGAACTTGTACATTTCACTATCAAAATATGACAAAACAGTATCGAGAGACCCAAGTACAGCACCTGAATTTTATTTTCTGCCCTCACTGATTAACAACAGACCCACTGTATATTCCTGATAATCAGTTAATTTTGATAAAATGATGATTCTTTTTCTTGCCTCTCTTTTCCCTCTAACCCCACTCCTTAATCAAGCACCCTCAGATGACTATCTCAGGCATGAATGCTGAGTATGTCCTTCAGCTCCTAGGGAGATATTGTCCATTTCCTCCCTTATCTAGACCTATGTGTCTCCACCTAGATTATGTCCTGACTTACTCCTAGTGGCCAAGAGGGGAGCTGGAGAGAGATGTTGAGGAGTGGTATATGTTACAAGGGAAGCCACTCCATCATCTTCAAGCAAAATAGGACTACTAGCCCTAAATAGGGAGTGAGTCATTTCTCCAGCTCTGAAGGTTCAGGGGAATTTGTGTGTTCAAAGTTTATAGGTCCCATTAAAACAAATGTCCCCATCCCATATATCAAGGTCAAATTCTTTCCTAACCAAGGCCCCAGCCTTAGCATAGCAGACAAATCATGTCTGGGTTGAGAATTAAACCATTTTTGAAGCTCTGGTACTCATATGAATAAGCCCTGGACCTAATCCCCAGTTTTCTCTGACTCTAGCTGCAGGAAGTAAAAATCTCTTCATGGGTTGAAAATCCCCCTAGTGTTAATAGCTGGTTTTCAGTTGTCAATTAATCAATTACTTTGAACCTTTCTTTTTCTTTCCCTAAAGTAATAACATTTAGTATATGCACACAATTACAGGTTCTTTTAGCCACATTTTACTCTACATCTCTCACAGACCTGATACATCAAACCAACTAGCACAATCCCTTCCCCCAGTGTATCACCTAAGCAAACATTTTAACAGTTGCAACCTTATATCAGGGGCTATCTATATTCCACTTCTTGCCAGTGATGGGGTCATTGCCAGCCAAAAGCAGGTAATTCAGTTCCAAAAGCCTATCTCTATTCCACCATATGATTACTAACACCATTTGTGCCTGTGGACTTTCCACGAAACAGATTTTGTGATGGAAATTTCCATGCAGGGGATTCACTGGGGAAAGGGAGAAGGGTTGGTCAGAGAAAGAAGCTGAGATCTGATACAGTCTCAATGAAAACCTCTCAGTCTTAATGGAAGATTCAGCTGGGATAACTGTTCAGAGCTTTCCACAGTTGGGGAAAATGGGTCATATCAATGACTGATCTCCCACACTGATCAACCTCTGAACACAGGGCATCTTACATGGAAATGTACCTTAAGCAACATGGCTGTCTGTAGCCATAGCAGTTCTCAAAGAAGGATGAGAGCTAAAGACAAAACAGGAAGTACGAATAAAGTATCAGTTCTCCATGAGAGAACATGGATGATGTCATTAATATCACAGTGCTCACCATACTAGTAACATTGTTACTAATTTTCAATGTAAAAAGAAAAACAGAAAGACTTCCAACATATATTAAAAAGACGACATTCATGCTAAATATCTTCTTTCTGCTCTCTAAATCTACTTGGTTTCTGGTTTAAGTTAGGCAGGCAGAAGTCAAAAAGAGACAAAACAGTAAATTCCACTAATTCCCTCCCTTGAGAGCAAATTACTGATCTTAAGGTGGTCAACTTTAATGATTTTATTTCTAGAAAGAAGTGACTTCTCCCTGCCCCTTATATTTGAAGCTGTGTTAGTACCTGCTGCTAGACTGCTGTTCTTATACAATGTTCAAGAACAGTGTACACATTGCCCCACCTTTGTATTAAACCCATCTATAAGTAAACCTTTCTCAAGTTGTCATTAGGACAACTTGAGTCAGTTGAGTGTACTCTTTATTTCTTAATGAGAACCCTGACTTATACAAACAACTTTCCTAATATTATCAGTGGTCTGCAAACTCCCTTAGGGCTACATCTATGTCTGATTTGTCTTTGTGTCTCTGAGATGCTCCATGTATTCTATAGGTATGCAGTAACTGTGCTAAATGAGACAATTTATTTTTTTCACACATATACATAGGGTTTTTATTTATGTCAATACTAATATCATTTAAAGTTCTAATCACCTCTTATTTTACCAAGGTTGGCAGTGTATCTTAAATGTGGCAACATTTATTATATAGCTGTAAACAAAATATTGGCTCACTCAGATTCTCAGTTCCTTAGGCATTGTTACCATTTAATTGGGTCATGAGAAGTTAGAGTTACTCAAGACAGTCCACTGTTTGTATCACCTGATAGGAGTTGTTTGTTTTCTCAGGACCTTGTTTCTTCATCTCTGCAATAAGTGAATGGAAAATGAATTCTTTGCAGTTCTAATTTTTTCTGTTGTTGTTGTTCCTGATATAGAAAGTTGTAAAGTAGGCTGTTGTTTGGAATTTTTATTTTGTATTCTTTTTAACTTCTGAGTCATTGAATTTTTCACAGATAATGTCCTAGGCTATTGATTATCAATTCCTACCTTTTAGTGGATGGAAAAATTGAAAGATAGACAATGGCATTGAGGTTTTGGCAAAAACAATGTGCAGTTCATAAATACTGCATTTGTGCTTTGGTGAAGTGGCCATTGCTCAAAGTTAATGGTTCTGGCAGCTCTGGATGGCCCAGTGTTGATTGACTGACACAAAGGTCAACTGCTTAATTTATGAGCTGTCCTTCTAGAATAAAGACACCGATGCTGACCTGCTGGCAGGAGGGGCTGCCATTGAGATGGTTGATACAATAGTGATGATAGTTTAAAAAGAATCTATTCACCTTCTTTTGATCCCTGCCTCTTGTGATCAATGGCACTTAAGCCAGGTCAAGATAAGGAACAGACACTTATGTAGCTATAGAACAAATTAAGACTAAGTTGCTACAAAGCATTATTAACTTCATCTGCATTCTGTTCTAACAAACTGAACTAGCCAGACATAGACAATTACTAACTACTACCCAGACTACAGACAAGTTCAGGATGGTGTTCTCTATACATTCTACACTGCTCAAAAAAGAATTCAGTCACTCCATAAATCAAAGTTATTTAAAAATTCCAGTTCAGCAATGGATTTTTTTTTCAAGTCACAAATTTTTGATATTTTCATTGAAATGATGATGGCAATTTACCAAAATTGGTAATTGGAGATGGGTGAAAGTTGAATATCTCAACAATATGAACATACAGTTTAATGTATGCATGCTTAGTCATTCAGTTGTGTCCAACTCTTTGTGACCCTTTGGATGGTAGCCCACCAGGCTCCTGTGTCCATGGGATTTTTTTTCAGGCAAGAATACTGGAGTGGGTTGCTGTTTCCTTCTCCAGGGGATCTTCCTGACCCAGGGACTGAACCCACATCTGCTGGGTCTCCTGCATTGCAGGCAGATTCTTTAACTCCTGAGCCACCCAGGAGCCCAAGGTTTTTTTTTTAATCTAGTCAGTAATTATATTTGGATCTGGATAATTCTTTGTTGCAGATAGGTTGTGCTGTGCATTGTAGAATATTTATCAACATCACTGGTTTCTACCTGCTGCTGCTAAGTCGCTTCAGTCGTGTCCGACTCTGTGCGACCCCAGGGACGGCAGCCCACAGGCTCCCCCATCCCTGGGATTCTCCAGGCAAGAACACTGGAGTGGGTTGCCATTTCCTTCTCCAATGCAGGAAAGTGAAAAGTGAAAGGGAAGTCGCTCAGTCGTGTCCGACTCTTAGAGACCCCATGGACTGCAGCCTACCAGGCTCCTGCACCCATGGGATTTTCCAGGCAAGAGTACTGGAGTGGGTTGCCATTGCCTTCTCCGGTTTCTACCTACTGGATGACAATAGCAATACCCCTTATTTGTGACAACCAAAAATTATTTCTAAGCATTGCCAACTATCTTTTGGAAGAAAATTAACCCCAGAATGGAAACAACTAGTTTAATTCGTAAATATTAAAAAAAAAAATTTGGCCAAGTAATGAGCATTGGGAACTCTACAATGAATAGAATGTTGTCCTTTACTCCAAGAATCTTATAGTCTATTCAAAAAAGAAATACAAGTAAATACTATCATTAAGGTATATAGAAGGTATTGTGTTTGTGTGTGTTTAACTTCTATGCTTTTTAAAATGTTTCATTCAGTAATAATGTATTTGACAATGACTGTCATTAATTGATTAGGGCACAACCGCACACCCTTGCCTGAAGGAAAATGGAGAAGCTAGAAATGTCAGGAAGAAGTGATGAGAATAGGTCAAGATGAAAATAGGATTAAGATGGCTAAATTATGACTGGATGACAATAGCAATACCCCTTATTTGTGACAACCAAAAATTATTTCTAAGCATTGCCAACTATCTTTTGGAAGAAAATTAACCCCAGAATGGAAACAACTAGTTTAATTCGTAAATATTAAAAAAAAAAATTTGGCCAAGTAATGAGCATTGGGAACTCTACAATGAATAGAATGTTGTCCTTTACTCCAAGAATCTTATAGTCTATTCAAAAAAGAAATACAAGTAAATACTATCATTAAGGTATATAGAAGGTATTGTGTTTGTGTGTGTTTAACTTCTATGCTTTTTAAAATGTTTCATTCAGTAATAATGTATTTGACAATGACTGTCATTAATTGATTAGGGCACAACCGCACACCCTTGCCTGAAGGAAAATGGAGAAGCTAGAAATGTCAGGAAGAAGTGATGAGAATAGGTCAAGATGAAAATAGGATTAAGATGGCTAAATTATGTGGCCCAAATTTTGACATTCTAGTGCAGAATTTTTTTAAAAAGAGTGAAATCTGAAGGTGAAAGCAAATGTTGCTGCGAGGCATCGATCATATTTTTTAAAGAGATCTATTAAGAAAATCTTGTCCTCATGTCCTCAATGGACATGAGTTTGAGTAAACTCCAGGAGTTGATGATGGACAGGGAGGCCTGGCGTGCTGCAGTCCATGGGGTCGCAAAGAGTCAGACATGACTAAGCAACTGAACGGACTGATTAAGAAAATCTTAGAGATCTTTGAATTGAAGTGTTTGCAAGTATAACATTTATATGTGTATTACCATTAAACAACCCTTGGCACTAATTTCCTGTGACACAATCTGTTCGTGTTGATGCACTGACCTGCAGACACAACACAGACATTGCTAGCTCATGCTTCTTGTTGTAATTTCAAATTTCAAAGTAAATGTCAAGGTGCAGGAACACTTCTCTGAAACTCAAAGAAATTAGGGGAAAACTCCAGCCAGGAGACAAAATGCTGTACCAGTAGTATGGTGCCACATACCAAGTAGATAGAAAGATACAAAAGTGTTTTATATAAAAGGAAATAGAAAACATGTAATGGCTTAGTGAGCTCTTTAAAATAAATCTCTTAACAGAACATACAGTTCTCAATTGTGAGAGTCAAATTGAATTAGTACTTATTATCTGGTGAGAAGTATTCTTTAACCATTTTAGGACATGTCCAGGAGAAATGCAAACACAGTCAGTTCACCAATAAGCAATAAGACCTATTGCAGGTCCCCATGTGAGGAATCAGCAGAATAAGGCAACAGCAATTCTGGGTTTTGAATGGTACTGTGAGAAGTCAGGAGAGTGGTAGCAACTGCTAGTCTAGAAATCCACATTTCCAATAGCAATTAAACACTCAAAGCAAATACTGAGCATAAATATTCTGAAGACTGCAGAAACATGTACTTTCTATAAAATTTAATTATATAACTTTAATAAAAACTACCCAGGTAGCTTAAAAAAGCATCTCATAGAACAATACAATTTTCTCTCTTGCAGAACAGCAAAAATTATTAAAATCTAAGCACATTTCTGAATATATGACTAAAATTTATAGTGAATTTTAGATAGTAAAATGTGAACCAATGTTGACAATGAGATTAGGTTAATTATTAACATCTGTTAATTAACACCTGCCAAAATTAGCATCCATTTTGGGATCAGTTAGAATTCAAGAGAGCAAATGTCCAGGAGATTGTAAGCAAGAAATCATTTTTTCCTCCAATCTTCTAGGGTGAAATTGGAGGGACACTGTAAGCTCAAACCAGAAACAAGTTGACTTGGGCAATTGGCCAAACTATTTTGCAGATAGAGGCAAATTCTACTCTGGACTGTCCACAACCAAGAGTACTAAGAGCCCAAAATGGAAAGGCAAAATAAACACTGGCTAATTTATTGTCTCAGTGTACTCCAACAAACATACTTTGTAATACTTGCAAAGATCTATGTGAAATGATTCAGTATGAATTAGAGTCCCTCCTTTCATGTCTTCTGCTAGTTAGTAGGGGATGATTAATACAGAAGCAATAAACTAAAACAGACTTAATTAAAATGCTGTTAACTTAAACACAAATATAGTAATTTTAAAAAGCTTAGGACAGTGAGGAAAGAGAATAGGAATAAAAAAGGAGATAAGTTATTTTTTCTTAGCTCTAGCAAGCCATAGAAAATGGTTATTTGGTCAATATTCATCATGTGAATTAAAGTCATTCCTATTTATTTGTTGCTTGTTCTATGTTCTTATAAATTTTAATAGCACCCTGCAAGGTTCTTATTCATTGTATGAGAGCCATTTTAGGAAGGGTCAGTTTCTCTTTTTTCTACCAGTTATTTAGACTTAGCCTAAGGTTTCCTTTGAAGTTGTTGATGTTTCAGTCAGCATCTCAGAAGTATGAGATAATATCTCAAATGTATCCCAGATATTTATATTTCTGAAAGTGTCGTTTTATTTAAAAGGCACCATCTGTAAGTATTTTTTAATTATATTACACTAAGAAGCCAAAATCTTAATATTTTTCAAGGATAATATGCCATTGATCAATAAAAAATAAGCATATAAGGTATTGCTTTTCTACTGTATGTTTCCACTCATATAAATTGCATTTAAATGTTTATATATGTGTGTAGTGAACTATGAGTGTGTGTGTTTAAAGATGTTCATGTTGCAGGCTTATGGTGATGGAAATAAATTACGAAAATTGAAAGTGAAAAGTGAAAGTGTTAATCACTCCATCGTATTATACTCTTTCCAACCCCACTGCCAGGCTCATCTGTCCAAGAGATTCTCCAGGCCAAAATATTGGAGTGGGTAGCCCTGCCTTCTCCTGTGGATCTTCCTGATGTGGGGATCGAACCTGGTTCTCCTGCATTGCAGGCAGATTCTTTACCATCTGAGCCACCAGGACTTCCATTATATTTTATTTAAATCTGAAACTATTTAAGTAATAGACTGCGCTTATATTATAATTTATAACATGTTTATGTAATAAATGTTATCTTGGCTTTCCTGATGACTCAGGGATAGAGAATCTGTCTGCCAACATAGGAGATAAAGGTTCCATTCCCAAGTCAGGAATATCCCCTGAAGAAGAAAATGGCAACCCACTCCAGTATGCTTGTCCGGGAAATTCCATGGACAGAGGGCTTGGAAGGCTAGAGTCCAGGGGGTCACAAAGAGTTGGATATGACTTAGCAACTAAAAAACAACAACAACATATGCTATTTTAATAACTTTTGGCTTCTGCATTTGAATTGCACAGTATTCAGAATAGGTCCTTAGAAAAATTAAGCTGACCATAGTAGTTATTCAACTGATTTATCTAGATTTTTTAAAAAGATTAAAGTACTGATTATTCTTAAACCAATTGAACAATTATATTTTCTTGAAGGTAATTTAGAAATAAATCCATATCAGGAAATACATAACAAGAACTTTATCAGTTTGAGAATTAAAATTCCAGGAAAGTGTTTCATTTTTTTGACATGAACACAGTTCAAGAAAAATAGTTCCATGTCATTGAAACCAGCATTACATGGAAAGATGATATTATAGAATCAAATCAAGAAAAAGAATTCTAAGAAGTTCTTGTAGTTTAGAATAAACAGCAGCCTCAAGGGAAAATAAAACAGTGAGGTGCATAATAGTAGATTTTTACACATGATTAAGTTATTGATTTATAAAATTATATTGTTCATGTTCTGCCTCTCTACATGAGGGTATAATGTCCTCTTTGTAATTGTAAGTTATCCATGCTTTTTTTTTTAAGTGCAGTAAGAATATTAAAGTATTTGGCCATATAATTAAGAGACTACATTCCAACCATGATCACTAACAAATGAGATTGGTATTAAATTCACCTCAGAAAGACCAACTTTCCTAAGAGGGCTATAAAAAGATTGGCATCCTTGTTGAAAGACTGTAACTTTTTTTCTCCCATTTCATTTACTAAAATGAAACCTTTATAACACCCCTTAGCTGTGGCAGTTGAACAGTTACAAAGTGAATATTAACAAAGTTGATTGGGTCTAGACCAAATCCCATTTATAAAAATCAATTCTAGCTCAGGAAAATATGTATGCTATATTTTATTACCATAGAAACTGATGTTGGAAAATACTAATCGTGTACCCAAGGAACAATTTATAAAAACCACAGCTTAAACAATGGTGTCATTACAATAATCATCCATAAACAAAGGAAACATAAATGATACACAGTCCCTTCAAATATCCTGAAAGTAGAATTATATAGTAGAAATAACATTGTATTCATGTTATTTTAATTTATTTTATGCTATTCAAGAAAATAGGTACACCTTAGCAGGTGCTGAATAATGAGCAGAAAAATGAACATTTCTATTACATGCACCTGGATATTCACAGCTTAGATAATAATAACACAAAGAAATACAATCACTACCACTCTTCTCTGGAACATTTTGCTCTTTCATGTTCTGTCTTTTCAAATTAAACAGAAATCTTTTCTAGTTTTTATAATGTGATCTATCACTGAATATACATGTGGATATAAACAGTATTTTAAAGGTTTCATCTGGTTATAATTCTCTATTAGGTTACTAAACAGACATTACAAATAAAATTCTACCCTATTTGAGTGCTTATTGCCAAGTCTTTACAGATACCAAATCACTTTGGCCTAACAAAATAACTTTTTCTAAAAACCTTAGCCAAACAAATTCCTAGAAGATAAGAATTTACCTTGATTTCACAGTTTTATACATGAAACTAAATGATTATATATAGCTGGCCTATTTTCACAAACAGCATAGAGTCCACCTAGAATTTAAACTGAGTAGAATAGGTGGATATTATTCTTAATCACTATGTTTTATGTTACAGGTGTCTTCTAGCAGACATCTTTTTCTCAAAAGTAACCGGTTATGAAAAATCATGATGATATTCCCCAATATTAAGTATAAAACTAGGTTCACTCTTTATTATTTTTTTAAATGAATGTTGATTTTCTCATCTGGACAAAATGGGTAAAGAAGATCTCAGGCAATCTTTAAGGTGTTAAAATAACTGAAGAAGACCATATGCTACAAACAAAATGTGACAAGTCATGAGCTGACAGTCTTTATATTCAAGAGTTCAGTTCAGTTGCTCAATCAGCTCCGACTCTTTGCAACCCCATGGACTGCAGCACTCCATGCTTCCCTGACCATCACCAACTCCTGGAGCTTGCTCAAACTCATGTCCCTCAAGTTGGTGATCCATCCAACGGTCTCATCCTCTGTCACCCCCTTCTCCTCCTGCCTTCAAACTTTCCCAGCATCAGTATCCTTTCTAATGAGTCAGTTCTTTGCATCAGATGGAAAAAGTATTAGAGCTTCAGCATCAGTACTTCCAATGAATATTCAGGATTGATTTCTTCTAGGATTGGCTGGCTTGATCTGGCAGGCAAGGGACTCAAGAGTCTTCTCCAATACCACAGTTCAAAAGCATCAATTTTTCAGTGCTCAGCTTACTTTATGGTCTGACTCTCACATCTATACATGAGTACTAGAAAAATCATAGTTTTGACTACACAGACATGTTAGGTAGTTAGAATAGGAAAAAGGACTCCAAAATGGGGGTGGCTAAATGACAAAGAAGGGAAAAGCCTGGGAAAATAGAACAAAGGAATGTCCGAGGACCAGAGTGAGGACCTCAGGTAAAACAAACAGCACTCCTGACTAGCTCAGTTTACACAGGGCAGGTCCAGGGGGAGGTGAAAAAAGAGATAAAAAGAGGAGCCAAAATTGGGCGGGGGCCTCTCTTCCCTTTTGGATCCGCATGCCCTCATGCCTCGAGGATGTATTTTCCTTTACTTTCTAAATAAAACTGAGCTGTAACACGGAGTAACACTGGTCCATCCGAGAGCTGGAACACTGGTATATCTGAGGGCTGTAACACTGGTCCGTTGCTTCAAATTTTTGTTGCGATGAGACAGAACCGAGGAAATTACAAACTCCCCCAACAGAATTTGTTCACAAAATGATGTCTCTACTTCTTAATATGTTGTCTATGTTTGTCACAGCTTTTCTCCAAGGAGCAATTGTCTTTTAATTTCATGGTTGCAGTCACCATCTTCAGTGATTTTGGAGACCAAGAAAATAAAATCTATCACTGTTTCCATTGTTTCCCCATTTATTTGCTATGGAGTGATGGGACTAGATGCCATGACCTTAGTTTCTTGAATGCTGAGTTTTAAGCCAGCTTTTTCACTCTCCTCTTTCACCCTCATCAAGATACTCTTTAGCTTATCTTTGCTTTCTGCCATAATGGAGGTTTCATCTGCATATCTGAAGTTATTGATATTTCTGCCGGCAACCTTGTTTCCAGCTTGTGCTTCATCCAGCCCTGCATTTCACATGATGTACTCTGCATATAAGTTATATAAGCAAGGTGACAATATATAGAAAGACATACTCCTTTCACAATTTTGAACCAGTCTTTTGTTTGCTGTCCAGTTCTAACAATTGCTTCATGACCTGTATACAAGTCTCTCAGGAGGCAGGTAAGGTGGTCTGATATTCCCATCTCTTTAAAATTTTTCCATAGTTTGCTGTGGTCCACACACTCAAAGGCTTTGGCATAGTCAATGAAGCAGAAGTAGATGATTTTTATAGAATTATCTTGCCTTTGCCATGATCCACTGGAAGTTGGCAATTTGATCTCTGGTTCCTCTGCCTTTTCTGAGTCCAGCTTGTACATTTGGAAATTCTCAGATCACATACTGTTGAAGCCTAGCTGAAAAATTTTGAGTATTACTTTGCTAGTGGGTGAGATGAGTGCAATTGTGAGGTAGTTTAAACATATTTGGAATTGCATTTCTTTGGTACTGGAGTAAAAACTGACTTCTTACAGTCCTGTGGTTACTGCTGAGTTTTCCAATTTTGCTAGCATATTAAGTGCAGCACTTTCACAGCATTATCTTTTAGGATTTGAAATGGTTCAGCTGGAATTCCATCACCTATGGGCTCGATAAAGGACAGAAATGATCTGGACCTAACAGAAGCAGAAGATATTAAGAAGAGGTGGCAAGAATACACGGAAGAACTGTACAAAAAAGATCTTCATGACCCAGATAATCATGATGATGTGTTGACTAATCTAGAGCCAGACATCTTGGAATGTGAAGTCAAGTGGGCCTTAGAAAGCATCACTACGAACAAAGCTAGTGGAGGTGATGGAATTCCCGTTGAGCTGTTTCAAATCATGAAAGATGATGCTGTGAAAGTGCTGCACTCAATATGCCAGCAAATCTGGAAAACTCAGCAGTGGCCACAGGACTGGAAAAGGTCAGTTTTCATCCCAATTCCAAAGAAAGGCAATGCCAAAGAATGCTCCAACTACCGAACAATTGCACTCATCTCACATGCTAGTAAAGTAATGCTCAAAATTCTCCAAGCCAGACTTCAGCAATAAAAAGTGCTGCACTCAATATGCCAGCAAATCTGGAAAACTCAGCAGTGGCCACAGGACTGGAAAAGGTCAGTTTTCATCCCAATTCCAAAGAAAGGCAATGCCAAAGAATGCTCACACTTCTGCACCATTGCACTCATCTCACATGCTAGTAAAGCAATGCTCAAAATTCTGCAAGCCAGGCTTCAGCAATATGTGAACCATGAACCTCCTGATGTTCAAGCTGTTTTTAGAAAAGGCAGAGGAACCAGAGATCAAATGGCCAGCATCCACTGGATCATAGAAAAAGCAAGAGAGTTGAAGAAAAACATCTATTTCTGCTTTATTTACTATGCCAAAGCCTTTGTGTGGATCACAATAAACTGTGGAAAATTCTGAGAGAGATGAGAATACCAGACCACCTGACCTGACTCTTGAGAAATCTGTATGCAGGTCAGGAAGCAACAGTTAAAATGGGTAATGGAACAACAGACTGGTTCCAAATAGGAAAAGGAGTATGTTAAGGCTGTATATTGTCACCCTGCTTATTTAACTTCTATGCAGAGTACATCATGAGAAATGCTGGACTGGAAGAAACACAAGCTGGAATCAAGATTGCTGGGAGAAATATCAATAATCTCAGATATGCAGATGACACCACCCTTATGGCAGAAAGTGAGGAGGAGCTAAAAAGCCTCTTGTTGAAAGTGAAAGAGGAGAGTGGAAAAGTTGGCTTAAAGCTCAACATTCAGAAAACGAAGATCATGGCATCTGGCCCCATCACTTCATGGGAAATAGATGGGGAAACAGTAGAAACAGTGTCAGACTTTGTTTTTTTGGGCTCCAAAATCACTGCAGATGGTGACTGCAGCCATGAAATTAAAAGATGCTTACTCTTTGGAAGGAAAGTTATGACCAACCTAGATAGCATATTGAAAAGCAGACATATTACTTTGCCAACAAAGGTCCGTCTAGTCAAGGCTATGGTTTTTCCTGTGGTCATGTATGGATATGAGAGCTGGACTGTGAAGAAGGCTGAGGGCCGAAGAATTGATGCTTCTGAACTGTGGTGTTGGAGAAGACTCTTGAGAGTCCCTTGGACTGCCAGGAGATCCAACCAGTCCATTCTGAAGGAGATCAACCCTGGGATTTCTTTGGAAGGAATGATTCTAAAACTGAAGCTCCAGAACTTTGGCTACCTCATGCGAAGAGTTGACTCATTGGAAAAGACCCTGATGCTGGGAGGGATTGGGGGCAGGAGGAGAAGGGGACGACCGAGGATGAGATGGCTGGATGGCATCAAGGACTCGATGGATGTGAGTCTGAGTGAACTCCAGGAGTTGGTGATGGACAGGGAGGCCTGGTGTGCTGCGATTCATGGGGTCACAAAGATCGGACACGACTGAGCGACTGAACGAATAGGGAGAGGCTGTAGGATGCAAGGATTAGGGGAAGAAGGGTTAAAGTGGAGAGGGCCTACAGACATTAATGATTTGGTTTCCTCATAATAGAATGAACGATGGCCCCATGGCTATTTGACCAAGAGCCATGATCAAAGCCTTGCTGGTCCTAAATGGATCCTCAACGATCTGTTGAGAAGCTAGGGGATGGGTTGAACAGGCAGAGAAGCTACTCCTGAATTTCCATCCTACTGAAGACTTGGGTTGAGAAATCTATTTGAAAAGGGAGATTTGTTTGTCTTTTACTGCTTTGTATATTCTAAGTTTCAGGAAAAATTGTCCCACTCTTGGAAATGAACAAGAGTGTGCTTTCCTGGGTTACTTTGAATGGGATAGTGTCTGTTTTCCAGTGAACCCTCTAGGAATTATCTGACTCAAAAGATGTAGCTTTGACTCTCAAGTGATTAGGCTAATTGACAATTCTAGGGATACAAGTAAAGTGGCAGAGAATTTATAGCTGAAAATGATTCTAATCTATAGGAATCAAATACATGTTATCCAGTAGTAATACAATTATTTAAACCCTGCTGAAAAAGCAATCCCAAATAATACATTTTGTTGTGTTATAGGCTGTTAACTAGTTTTGCAACTAACTAGCAAATTTGTTTCAAATGTCTGATGCCTGTTCTTTAAATTAACATCTTATTGGTTCTTCTGTTTAATGAGTTAGATAAAACAGACACATGTTCATTCTGTATTTGGATAAAGATCATGATTTTACCTTTTTGAAAATTATAGTTCAGCATGGACTCAGTGTGCTTGGCTAGCTGAGGGTGTTTGATGATGAATTCTGCTTCACCTTCTGCCTATCAGTGAGCTGGACAAATGGTGAGAGAGGCAGGCTTCTTTATGTTTCTCTTTCAGCTATCATACCTCAGTAACTTATGGGAATCATCAAGGAGTTTTTGTAACTAGAGTAACTTCTTAAAGCATTTTTAGCTCTTCTTCCACCTTTCAAACCATCTGTGGTAAAGGATCAGTATTTTTATTTCCAGTCCACTACAGAATACTATTTTTGTCAAAATATAATAAAAGTGAATTATTAGAAAAATAACTAAATGTTCAGATGGTGCAGCTATATCAAATCACTGTAAAACTTGTTGAGTGCTTACTTTGAATTCTTTTTTTTTTTTTTTAATCCTGAATTCTTATACTTATCTCATGGAGGATGACTACAAATAGTTTGAGGGCTAGCACTAGTTCATGGAGCAGTTCTCCTGGGTTCCCTTACCCTACTGCTCTCCACCTGGGTGCCTTTTCCCAATAAAATCTCTTGCTTTGTCAGCACATGTGTCTCCTCGGACAATTCATTTCCGAGTGTTAGACAAGAGCCCAGTTTTGGGCCCAGGAAGGGGTCCGCCTTCCTGCAACAAATGGCAACTCTGGCGGGACTCTTCTTCGCTGAGATTGACATCCTGACCACTCGGGGTGCTCAGGGGCCAGCTTGCCTGCCAATGGACCAGACCCAGCAGCCGCTACTGGGACCCTTTTGTCCCTGGTCTCCTCCTGACATGGACAACTGGCCAGAGTGCCCCGACCAGTAAGGAACAAGAGGGAACAAGTGCCCCTTCCCTCTCTCTTTCCTCTCCTTAACCCTTCCCATCCTTCCCTGTTTTTCTAGTCCCCCGGTCCTGGATGCAGGAATCTGGTCGAAGGGCCCTCAGCCTGAGCTGAGGATTGGAGACTGATCACCTCCTCTTGGCAAAGAACTCAAATTCTGGTTCTGGTCTAGTCTGATTTCTGGTAGGGCTGAGTTCCAGTCCTCCCTTCTCTGGAGGCCCAGGGAAAAGTCCCATAATGCCTGGGTATCTGTAGGTGGCAGGAGACGTCTGTAAGGCCACCCCTTTTGCCCCACCTCTCCCGCCTCCTCCCCCTTCTTCTTTCAACCTGGCTTCATTTCCTCCCTTGAAATCTTTGATGTTGGTTCTTGGATTCTTGTATTTAAGGGCTTCCCTGGTGGTGCAGAGGTTAAAGCACTGCCTGCAATGTGGGAGACCTGGGTTCTATCCCTGGGTCAGGAAGATCCCCTGGAGAAGGAAATGGCAACCCACTCCAGCATTCTTGCCTGGAGAATCCCATGGACGGAGGAGCTTGGTGGGCTAGAGTCCACGGGTCTCAAAGAGTTGGACACGACTGAGAGACTTCACTTTCACTTTCACTAGTTCATGGTTTATACTTTGGGGGCATACTGCTTTATCTAAAGGGCAGAAAAGACTTTATTTCCCTGAACCAACTTGTCCTGCAAAATCCCAGCAGACCAAACAGACTCCAGGTACATAACTTTCTTTCCTGTGGTTCAGCAGCTTTTGGTGAGTATTATAAAGTAATACGGTTCAGTCAGTTCCTTACTCTGAAACAGTGACCCTTCCAGGCTGAGGCTCCTGAAAGGAAGGTCTGCCATGGACATTCTTGCCCTCCCAAGTTTCCTCTTCCAGATCCAGTTTCTTGTCGTTATTCCTCTTGCTCCCTGTGCTAAGTCAAATACAGGTCTGGCTCCTATAATAAAATCCAAAGTAACAGTGGCTCAAACAAGATGAGAGTTTATCTTTCTCTTTCTAACAATCTGAGCATGAATAGTCCCTGGCTACTATGACATTTTTACTGGGTGCGAAGCTGACTCCTGTCTTGCTGCTCTGCTATCCTATCCTCAACATACACCTTCCCTTTCATGATCTAGGAGCCGTTCCAGCTCTCCTGTCCCCACAGCTACAGTCTAGCCAGTGAAAAGCGAGGTCAGGGAAGACGAGGAGACCATACTCCTTCCTTCTTGGGATATGACTCAGAAGTTGCACACATGACTTCTGCTTACATCCTATTGGCCAAAACCTAGTCACATGGTTCAGACATACCAGGGAGGTTGGGAAATGTAGTCCTTATTCTGGGTATCCATTTGCCAGTTAAAATTCAGGACTCTGTTACTAAAGCAAGAAGCAGAGATGGATATTGGGTGCCAGCTGACAGTCTCTGTCACCCTTTTCTTAAAGTTTCTGAGTCAGGTCTTGTGCTTTTCCTTTCCCAGGTCCTCCTCCCAACAAAGGGAGGAAACTCTGCCTCTTAGTACCTTGTTCCTTACAAAACTTAGGCCAAATGCTCGTAGAGGCTTTCTCCTGATTGTGCTCTGCTCTCATCGGAGTGAATGTGAATTTTCTCCTTCTAGTTCAGCCTCCCCGCTAGAAAGGTATGGTTATTTTTCTTACTAGAAAAAGTAAACACACCTAAATAGGCAATTCTTTAAACATATGAAGGCACTATAGCATACTCTCACATGGTGGGAAGCCTACTTCTCATGTTAGGATGCTTTGGCTCTGTTTGAGAACAAAAGACCTCAATATCACCATGCTAAAGAGCTCCAGACTCTTCTCTTGTCCCACTTGAGCTGGCTTGAGCTTCTCTCCCTAGGAGGGGTTACCTAGGAGGGATAGTACCAACTGCTACTTCCACATTCCAAGAAATCTGGGACAATCACAAACAACTAAAATTTTCTGAGATTTACCAAGGGCTGGATGCTCCTCTAGCAGCTTTACTTGGTTTATTTCACTTTATGCTCATACCAACCCTTTGAGGTTGGTGGTATGATTGTTTTTGATTTACAGATGAAAAAAACTGACACTTAAAAAGGGTAAATAACTTGCCCAGGAGAATACAGAAACAACTTCTCAAATGGTTAAGATTCAAAAAAACATTATATCTTTATTTTTAAATGAATAGTTATTGAGCCTTTTTCTAATAATCAATCTCTATGATTTTTTCCTAATTGTCCATTTGTACTGTGGAAAAGTATGATGAAAAAAATCAATATCACTCATCATACTGCTTTCACAAAGATGGTGCTGTAAAAATGTTGCTTTATTTTCTTACAGCCTTATGCCTCGGTCAGTCTGTCTCTCTTTATGTACATCCACAGTTTTACTTGAATAGCCAATAACCTAGCTCTTCCCAGCAATAGCTTCAGCTTGTATGCACACCACAAGCCCCCCTCACTGTTAATGTGGCTTCATCTAAACCTCCAGCTTTAGTGTGCCTTCAGAAATCGCTCAGTCTGGATGGGGCCCTTTGTCGTGTAATATCCACACCGGGAAATGCCTGGAGAGCTTTTTCAGGCATCAACAGAAATGCTCAGATATTTTTAAAATGTCATCTGCGCTCTTTAAGTCGTAACTCAAATCCTCCCTGGTGGCTGCAGCTTGAACCCCAGGGCTGCAGGGGAGACAGGACGTGTGGCTCGGTCCCAGTCTGAAGGCCTCAGCTATCAACAAGGAATTCCCTCAGAGGAGATCCCAGGCTTTTTTCAGGCAGGAGCCAAGAAATTGAATCATATGATGACATTAGATAATTTTTAAAAAATGAAGCACCTCCAGAAGGAGAAAATGCTAGGGACTTTGCATCCACAGGCGGTAACTTGTCCCACTCTGCCTGATGTTGGGGCCTAGAGACTGGGGACATGGACAAAATTTTAACTGAGTAAAGACTCTAACTGACGCAAAGAGCCTGATGCAAAGAGCCGACTCGTTAGGAAAGACCCTGATGCTGCGAAAGATTGAAGGCAAGAGGGAAGGGGACAACAGTGGACCCGATGGTTGGATGGCATCACCGACTCAATGGAGATGAGCTTGAGCAAGCTCCAGGAGATGGTGAAGGACAGGCTTCCCTAAGCCTGGTGTTTTGCTGTCCATGGGGTCACAAAGAGCCGGACAAGACTGAACAACTGAACAACAACAGTGACAGTAATTTCCTTGAAGCCAATTTGATCTTGAATTGTTTAGGCAGAGCAACATTGAGGATCCTATGACTCTTTGAACTTGGGTGCATTTGACCAGACTTTTAGAGGGCTTCCCTTGTGGCTCAGATGGTAAAGAACCTGCCTGCAATGCAGGAGACCCAGGTTTGATTCCTGGGTCAAGAAGATACCTTGGAGAAGGAAATGACAATCCACTCCAGTATTCTTGCCTAGAGAATTCCATGGACAGATGAGCCTAGCTGGCCACAGTCCATGAGGTCCCAAAGAGTTGGACATGTTGCGGCAGGAAATATTCCCAGAATGCAAAGAGACCAAGATGAAGGATGTTGAAGAGAACAAGATGAAGCATTCTTAAGACCTCTTTTTTCTCTAAAAGAATCTCTCATCCGTTAGTTAATGACCATGCTTCTCTCCTCTGAGTCCTTTTCAACATTCCCTGATTCTTAGCAAAAGATGCCTTGTTACTTTAGCCATCTTCTGAGCGCGTTGGTGGCTTGTCTTCAGCCCTGGATGCTGTGTTCATGGTAGCCTTTCTTGCTCTCCCAGGTGTCACCCTCAAGGCCAAGCAAAGTGTTACAGCACACAGTAGCTGCTGTTATATACGTTCCTGTAGGAGGCTGCAGGAAAACATTTCTGAACTCAGACACTCTAAAGAACTCCCTATACAGGCTTCTGGAGGCCCTTCCCCCATTTATTTATTAAAAAATTTTTTTGGCTGCACTGGTCCTTTGTTGCTGTGCGAGGGCTTTCTCTAGTTGCAGCAAGCAGGGATCACCCTCTAGTTGTGGTGTGCAGGCTTCTGTTCGCTTTTGTTGAGAGCACAGGCTCCAGGGCACAAGGGCTCAGTTGTGGCATGTGTACTTCCTTGCTGGGAGGCATGTGAGATCTTCCTGGACTAGGGATCAAACTGGTGTCCCTTGCTTTGCAAGGCAGATTCTTAATCACTGGACCACCAGGGAAGCCCCACTTACTCCATTTAAGCCTCATAATTCTCTGGGAGGTACTGGTAGCCCCACTGACAAAAGAGGAACTTGAAACTCAGAGAAGCAGAGAGATTTGCTGAAGGTTTCCCAGTGAGCAAGTGGCAAAAACAGGGCTGGAAATGAGATTTCTGAGCCCCCCAAGTCCAGCGTTCTTGCCCTGATATGACAGCTGTTCTTACTTCGCCCCAATTATCGAGCTGTGGGAAAACTTGAAGCAATGCGTGTGTGAGGAGGGGGCCGCAGGAGCCCTTCCATGGCCTTTGCATTGCTTTGCTGCAGGCCCATCACATCGGGCCCAGACAGGGCTCCACAGAGTGCTCCCAGCAGCCTCAGGCTCCTCATTTTCGACTGAGATTCTTTCATTCCTTTTCCCCTGCCCCCTTGCCTCCTTACCAAACACAGGAACGACCCCAGGAATAAAATGCAAGCGCTCCACCAACACAAAGGAAAGGTTAGAAATTGAATGCCAGCCCTCCCGAAGCCAGGAAATTCCAGAGACGGGGTTCTCATGGCAAGAGGACTTCAAGTTACATATTTTGCAGTCTGGCTAACCAGTTGTACTTTTCAGTGTGAGGCTTAAGACAGGGTCTGCCTGTGCCACGAGGGTGCCTCCGGAGCTCCCAGACCCATATTAGATTGCACGCAGGCTGTACTGTGGATTAGCTGTGAGATTTGCAAATGTATAGTTTACAATGTGGTAAGAGCCTTGTGGCCCCGGGAGCAAGCTCTGAGAGTGGTTACTGTGGCCATGCTGGTGTTTGGGGGGGATTTGCCCTTCAAACCTCAAGGCTGCATTAGCATAGTTGGGGCCTACGGAGCTCCCCTGCTGTAAAAAGCAGTCTACACTTCATTTGAAGTGATTTTCATGAGTCCTCCCTCTTGCCACGCAACCTGATGTGTGACTCTGGGTAAAACTCTTGAGTGCTTCTCAAGCTCAGATAAGCCAGGATGCCCAACGTTTTAGAATTGGAAGACTGGTCTCTATTGAATGTAGTTTTCTAATCAGGTGTGAGCTAAAGATGAGGTCCTGGGGTCCGTCTCCCCCTGCCTGTGTGTCCCTAGGGGGCAATGCACTTGTTCTAAATGTCTTCAGCTGAGCACCTACTGCCCACTGCCCTCTGGCTCTGAGACAGGGCCTGGAAAGTTCTCTAGCCCATGACAAGTCACAAGGAGGAGACTCATCTCAGCCTGGAGAACAGCAGTGGGGAAACCTCAAGCTTTTCTCCAGAAGTCACCCTAGATTAGAAGCTAGAGAGGTCTGCATCCCTTCCCTGAGTTGGCCCTGGCCCCCACAGAGCAAGCCTGGGCTCTCTGTATCACTTCTGGGGCCCATGTTTCAGCAATGGAAGCTGAACCCGAGTCTCAAAAAATCATTGAATTGGCTGTTTGATTTGGGCATCTTTGTTGCTTTCCTTCTGCACTAATTTCTTCTTTCAAGACCTCCCTCCTATTTCCCTGGGACCTTCTGTGTCTGGCAGGTCCCAGTCACCTTCCAGGCGAGTCTGCCTTAGACCCTATCTCCCTCTGGAGCTCTCTCCCTCCCATCATCTAGCCTCACTTCCTCAGGCCTTTTGCCAAACTTCTTCCAGTGAGCTGTCACTCACAAAAAGATCTGATAAAAATGAGTAATAAAGATGGAAGTTATTGAGCTCTATATCTGAAAAACATACCAACAAATATTCTCTTTTAACTCTCACATTAGCCTATGACATTCTCTCTGGATGATGGAAATAAATATCTATCTTTCAGACAAGTCAAGAGGCCCACCCCAGATCAGGAAACTAAGAAGGGATAGGATTTGAATCTAAGTCTTCCAATCCCTAATACCCCATACCCTTTCCCTTAGGAGCTGCTGCTTTCTCACCACTGCCTGGTCAGAGGTTTGTAACTTGTTACTTATCCTAGTGGGGCTTGTGTTTTAGGAGCCGGCACTTCTGCTATATGGTAAGCCAGCATCAGAGAGAGGCTGGTGGGAGGGCCCTTCTGACTCTCTTCCAAGCAGACCTCAGAGCAGATGGCTCCCACTTGACCTGCTCAAGAGAGAAATGAGCTGTGCTCAGGCAGAGAGCTTCTGAGGGCTCTCCTCTGCCAAATTCTAGAAGGCAAAGCCAGGGAGAGGAAATGTTACTGGAAGTACCATTCTGACTGACAGGCTGACACTGTGGGGCCCACAGGCTCCCTTCTTTGTTCTCCCCTCTAGGCAGAGAGCCCTCTCTTAGAGACTCTGGTTGTGGTTATAAAACTGGTCCTGTTGACTGTGAGCCTCATTTCTAACTGTGAAGCTGGTAACACTCCTCCCCTAGTCCCCTAGAAAGTCTTGACTCCCCCTTCCTTGTTGTCTTTCTTCCTTCCCCTCTCTTATTAAATATTTGTTGATGAATAAATGATGAATGCTGCTCTATACCTGTGCTCTTGAAACCAAGTCGCCGGACAACTTATCCTTGTAGATGGAGCCTGAGGAGTATAAGAGGTTACCTTGTACTGGAGCGATGCTCAATTGAGAAAAAAAATGAGTTATTAATGTAATCCATAAGGTCCTTAGCTGGAGAAGATAACTCACCAGGAGTCACTTTAGTTTATAAGCAAATGCATTCAGATGACAATTGATGCTGGCTCCCTTCTACATTATTGGACTAGAAGGTTGCGCGTCTGGCATAACTGGAGAGGGACTAGAATAGCGCTTCTTCCCAACTGTCACTCACACCAATCTGTCTCAGTGCCTGGGATTCTACTGGGATATATTACTTTTGCAGTTATAAGAGCCTCTTAAAACTCCTTGCAGTTGACAAACTTTGTCAACAACTCAGTATGTGGTTGGTATGACTCTAAACATTCTGATAATGCATCTCTATGGTTGGGATTGCATAAAGATAGCATCATTATCCTAATCAAATTAAAGAAAATCTACACATGATGAAATTCACATGCTTCTTATTTTCTGAAACTGAAGGCATTTGGCTGACTCTGATTCTGCCTTCCCTTTTCTTCCCTTTCCCTCTTTTGTCTTCTATATTAGGAGATGGACTCAGCAGCACCTTCTGCTCTTTGGAGTCTCCAGCAGGGCAAAGTCATGTCTATGGATCCCAGACTCAAAGCTTAGAAAGGAAGGGTGTATGAGGAGGAAATGGTGCTGGAGAGAAGGATGGGAAGACCAGGAGGCAAGCAAAGAATAGGGCAGGAGAGAGGTAAAGAAAGGTGCTTCCAATGGGGAGAGGAAAGAGAACTATGCGCCCATCTCATACAGGAAGCAAAGATTCATCCTGGTGAGGCTCAGGGTCTAATCCATCCCCTGGATACCTCCTATTCCAGTTCATTCTGGGGCCAGGAATCCTCCCTTCAGGGATGAGCTGTTTGGTAACTTGACAGCTCTTTAGCAAACCTCACCGGTAGGCCTGGGGCTGGTTTCCTGACTCTGCTTGGAACTGCCTGTTTGCAGTCATCTTCTGCTCTTCTAATTGAAGGTCAGACAGTGAGGCAGAAAGGCTATGTAGACCTGGCCTCTCATATCGATGCTTTGTTCACACCTTCATTGGCATCTTCACAACCAGAACAAAAAAGTTCTAGAAAGAATGAAATGTGTGGCTTGGTTGGGTCTGATCAAGTTGCTCAGTCAGACTGCCTACCCCAAGTGCAGGATGCTGGGGATGGAGATAGGAAGTTCAGCATTGACCCGCTGGTATATCTCCTCCTTCACAGCATCCAGCTCACAAGTCTTCATCTCCCGGTCATCATTCAGAGATCTGGGTGTGAACTGGGGAGTGGGTCCTGGGGGCATGGTGTTCACTGCTTCTGGAGGACCAGGCTAATGAGCAGATGTTGCTTTGCCCATTTTCTTTTCTGAACCAAATATGTGCGTAGATGTTGGGTATTTGGAAACCAGCCCTGACCCAATGTCCTCAGATGTCAGGGCCACCCACTCATCATCCTGGGCTGTGTTTTCTAAAGCATTGGTTTTCCAGTGTTAATGGGAATTTCAGTCTCCATAGCATGACCTGCAGTGGGCAAAGACTGCCTCACCATTTGAACCTCTGCTGGGGCTTCTGGGCTACAGGCTTGGGGAGAGAAATCCTGTTTGACTCTGGCTTCCAGTGGGGTATTCATGGTCCCAATGGGCTCTTTCCTCTCAGCCCCCAGAGCATTTTATTCTACCTCCTTTAGAACTTTGAAAACACTCACTAAAACTCAGGAAAAGACTTCTACCTTTAGCTTCTATGGAGCCAGAGGTTTATAACTTAACTTCCACCCTCACAGTTCTGTTCAGTTCAGTTCAGTCACTCAGTCGTGTCCGACTCTTTGCAACACCATGAATTGCAGCACGCCAGGCCTCCCTGTCCATCACCAACTCCCGGAGTTCACTCAGACTCATGTCCATTGAGTCCGTGATGCCACCCAGCCATCTCATCCTTGGTCGTCCCCTTCTCCTCCTGCCCCAATCCCTCCCAGCATCAGGGTCTTTTCCAATGAGTCAACTCTTCGCATGAGGTAGCCAAAGTACTGGAGTTTCAGCTTTAGCATCATTCCTTCCAAAGAAATCCCAGGGTTGATCTCCTTCAGAATGGACTGGTTGGATCTCCTTGCAGTCCAAGGGACTCTCAAGAGTCTTCTCCAACACCACAGTTCAGAAGCATCAATTCTTCGGCCCTCAGCCTTCTTCACAGTCCAACTCTCACATCCATACATGACCACAGGAAAAACCATAGCCTTGACTAGACGGACCTTAGTCAGCAAAGTAATGTCTCTGCTTTTGAATATGCTGTCTAGGTTGGTCATAACTTTTCTTCCAAGGAGTAAGCGTCTTTTAATTTCACGGCTTCAGTCACCATCTGCAGTGATTTTGGAGCCCCCCCAAAATAAAGTCTGACACTGTTTCTACTATTTCCCCATCTATTTCCCATGAAGTGATGGGACCAGATGCCCTCCACCCTCACAGTACTAAAAAAACCCTACTATATGTTAACATTAATAATACTTCTATAAGAAATAACTACAGATTCAGAAACGACAACCAGAAATCTAGTGAGAAACTCAGCATTATGTTCCATTCTTGAAAATCTTTTTAAAGTTGGTTTGAATCCCGCATATATTTCTGTCTCCAGTCTGTTGTGATATCATGTCATATGGTCTGTGATAAACTCTGATATACACTTGTCAGAGAATAAGAATGAAAAAAAAAAAAACCCAGCAAATAACGTCTTCATATTGTTATGAAAATAGTTTCAACTTATGAGCTGCATTAAGAACCACTGCTTTACAACATCAGAGTTCATAGGTTTCTCAGTATGAACTGCTTTCTCTTACAGAGGTGTGGGAGCACACACATACACACACACATGCTTGCACACACTTGTCTGTCTAGTACTTCTGTTTTGGTAATGTCACAATGTTCTTGAGATAACTGAAAACTATGCATAGGGAGTTAGCATCCTGCATGGCTAACTAGTGATAGAACAGAGGTGGGGGCTCCACATTAGAGTCACAAAACCTCAGCTTTGAATCCTGGCTGTGTCACTGATATATTATGGCCTGGGGATGTTATATAACATCTTTAAAGCCTTAGTTTCTCCTTCTATAAAAGGGAACAAGAATTTCCCTTCATAGAATTGTTGGGAGGGTTAAGAACACACACACACACACACACACACACATACACATATATATAAGGCAACAGGTACAGTGTCCAGCAGTGAGAGAATGGGTGTTCAATCCACAGTGGTTATGACTGTCATCATTGCTATTATTATTCAATAATGATGTAAACTCCATGAGTCTTGGGACTTTGTTCACTACTCTAACTCCAGGCTTGCAGCGAGTGCTCCAGAAATATGAAGGCATGATATTTGACACAAGTTCAGCTTCCTTCAGAACCTTTTAGCCTGACTCAGGGTAATGCATATGAGAGAAGAACAGGCGGTCCCTACCCCTGGGAGCTCTTGGTCTAATTAGAGGGGAGAATAAAGACTCACATTTGAGAAACAGAGCAGTAAGCAAAGGTGTGTGATGAAGAGTCAAAATGAGCAGAGCTGCCAGTATTATTGCAGTGGTTCACAGATGGGAACTTCATACACCTAATATGGGGACTGTTGTTGGCTCTAAGGTCTGTTTGCTGGTTGCTGCTATTGTTTGAATCTTTCCAGCAGTTTGCCTGCAAACCACGCAGTAGGGAGGAGAGAAGCAGGCAGTCCTCAAAGATGACTACCATCAAGCCCTCTTCTGAATATGGTTCTCCTCCCATTAAGAGGCTTAATTCCTCTGGGCTGGCCTCAAGACTTACTTTGAACAATGGAAGGCCATGGAGATGGTATTCTGGCACTTCTAAATGCAAGTCTTCTTAAGGCAGATTCTGCTTCCTCCCTCTGGGAAGCCAGCGACCACATGAGAAGTTTGGCCATCCTAAAACCACCCTGCTGGGAGGAAGGGCCACATGGAAAAGCACCAAGGTACCAGACCTATGCATGAAGCCTTCCATGATCTGTCACAGCTATGTGAGTCACCCCAGTTGATATATGGAGCAGAACTACCTGGCTGAGTCCAGCTAAATCACAGAGTCATGAAAGTGAAAGTGTTAGTCACTCAATTGTGTCCAACTCTCTGCAACCCCAAGGACTGTAGCCCACAGGCTTCTCTGTCCATGGAATTATCCAGGCAAGAGTACTGGAGTGGGTTGCCATTTCCTACTCCAGGTGATCTTCCTGACCCAGGGATTGAATCTGAGTATCTTTCATCTCCTGCATTGGCAGGCAGATTCTTTACCACTAACGCCACCTGGGAAAACAAGGTGTAATGAGAAATAATAAATTGTCATCTTAAACCATCATGTTCTGGAGAGCTTGGTCACAGTAATAGAAAACTGAAGCAGGAGGGCAGGGGTTGGGCAAGAAGAAGAAAGGTGGCAGAGCTCATAAACCTCTGGGTCTGGTAGATGGCACCCTTCCCCTCCAACCTCTGGGCACAGAGCAGATAAAGAGAAGTGACATACCTTAACAAAGGTGTGTCTGAATTTAAACTTATATCCTCAAAGGAAATTTCACAAACTATTGTCAAGTAGGAAAACTGTTTAGGAAACAGCAGAGCTGCCAGGATAGACATGCCCAAGGTTCACTATTAGTAAATGTGATTATCCCTCCTGAGGGTAGTTGCTACTATTAGAGTCTTCTCTTGAATATTTTTATTTTGCATTCTACTTCAATGGTTGTTATTCAGTTTCTATGTCTCATCCAACTCTTTGTGACCCCATGGACCACAGCACGCCATGCTCCTCTGTTCCCCTCTGTCTCCTGGAGTTTGTTCCAATTCATGTCCATTGAGTCGGTGATGGTATCTAACCATCACATCCTCTGCTGCCCCTGTCTCCTTTTGCCTTCAATCTTTACCAGCGTCAGGGTCTTTTCCAATGAGTTGGCTCTTCACATCAAGTGTCCAAAGTATTGGAGCTTCAGCTTCAGCACCAGTCCTTCCAATGACTATTCAGGTTTGATTTCCTTTAGGATTGACTGGTTTATCTCCTTGCTGTTCAAGGGACTCAGGAGTCTTCTTCAGTATCACAATTCAAAAGCATCAATTCTTCTACTTTGATTGGGATTACCTAGTTCTTGCCGCCAGACCTTTGCTCATGTTTTCCCCATTCTTTAGACTGCTCTTTCCCTTTTTCTCTTCCAGTTGAACCCAACCATCCTTTTGTTTCAAGAAGGAGGACCCCTTCCAGGGCCCGAAACTGGGCTCTTGTCTAACACTCGGGAATGAATTGTCCGAGGAGACACATGTGCTGACAAAGCAAGAGACTTTACTGGGAAAGGACACCCGGGTGGAGAGTAGTAGGGTAAGGGAACCCAGGAGAACAGCTCTGCCACGTGGCTCAGTCTTGGGTTTTATGGTGATGGAATTAGTTTCTGGGTGGTCTTTGACCAATCATTCTAATTCAGAATCTTTCCTGGTGGTGCACGCATCGCTCAGCCAAGATGGATGCTAGCGAGAGCGATTCTGGGAAGTGGACGAACACACAGTGTCTCCTTTAGACCTTTCCCGAACTCTTCCGGTTGGTGGTGGCTTATTAGTCCTGTATTCCTTATCATGATCTCCTGTCATAAAACAACTCATGCAAATGGTTACTATGGTACCTGGCCAGGGTGGGCGGTTTCAATCAGTGTGCTTCCCCTAACACTTTAACATCCCACCTGGCCCATCAGCTCCACTGCAGGACTGCTCTAACTCCAGCTGGTCACACTCTCCCATGAAGGCACACAGCTCCTGTTGTATGTCACATGCATTTTGCCACTTAGAATCCAAGCACTACCAGTGGTGTGAGCTAACTGGACCTCAGAAGTGGAGCCCAGGATAGGAACCTGGAACTCAGGGTGAGTGACTTGCCCAAGGTTTTGTAGTTTAATGAAACATGCAACAACAATGCAGCTCTACAGTTTTAGTGACCCAAATTTGCCAAATATTTGAGTTAGAATGGAACTGAACCAGGACCACTGAGAACTGGTAATTGCAAAATAGGTTTATTCAGAGGCAGTTTGGAAATGCACAGGATCTTGAAGAGCCAGGGGCAGATCCAGAAAATATGGAAGAAGAGAAGCCCTGGTTGGAGACCCTGCCTGAGAAGGGAGGTCGAAGGAGAAAGAAGGTGGCAGGGTCCTTCAGCCATCGAGTGATGCGGAATCAGAGTTACAAGACTGCCAACTTGCGGGAGCAGACTGAGGTGAGAAAAAGTATTTGAGTGATTTGCATGAAGCCCGTGAAAGCTGTGTAAGAGGGTCATGTTTTCTGGAACACTGACATTTGGGACCATACGTTGGCCTTGGTGCCAAGAAGTGTTTCTACACCTATTGCAAGAGCTTTAAAAAGTTAATCATTCTGTGGTGGGAAAAGCTGTTCCTTTATCTGTAGTGTGTTATTCTGCAATTAGCGGAAAACACGGTGAAGTGAATCACCCTGCTTTTCCATCCCTGTTAAATCGGGTTGTGTTTGGAAGAGCCAGTAGACTTGCAAGCAGTGAGCATTTTAAAAAGCAGCTTACTGAGTTATTTCAAAACAATTCCCTTTTCTCCAAATGGAGTCAGTTGATATTAAACACAATACAACTGGCTGATGTGGGAGGAATGGGAAATGGCAGGAATATGATTGCCAGCAAGAGCTGACTGCGCTGAGGATAGTGTGAGTCCCAGGCATTGCTTTAAGCACATTGTCTCAGTGAACATCTTGTCCCATGAGTTAGTACTGCTGTTTACAGGTGAGGAAGTAAAGCCTGGAGCAGTTCAGGAACTTGCCCAGAAATGCTGGGATGATAATACAGGTCTGTCTGACCCCAGTGCAGCCGAGGATGGGCTGCCAGAGAAAACGGCATGCAGATCTGACGGGACCACAAACAAGCCTTAAACCAAGAACAGTTTTGATGTGCTTACCATCAGGAAGGATGGAAAATCTGCATGTTAGTGGCTATATCCCTTATTGGCCACCTGAGACTTCTTGCTTTTTCTGTTATTTACATTTTCATGTGTTTTGACTCCCAAAGAAGGGGACTGTCTAGTGGGTCTCGTGCCCCTGTATGGTATGCTCAGAAGCCCATCAGTGAAAACATAACTGACCAATTAACCTTAGCAGCTTCTTACTCTACCCTCTTTGGAAATGAACGTCAGCCCCGTGTATTTTTAAAACGTGGTTAGCAAATTTTGTAAACACTTGAATGGGGATTCTCTAAAATTCTCCCTCAGTAGAATGAATTTAACGCTGCCCCTAATTTTAATGAAATTCCCTTCATGCTATCTTTCAGGTTGATGTTTAAAAGTTTACGCTAGACTTTTTGTCAATGTACCTTTTGCATTTAAATTGTCATTCTATTATGGTGAACAAAGTGTATATTTTGGCTATTAAATACCATCTTGGGACTATCAGACTATCCTCAAAGTTGTTTTTTGCTTTAAAGAAAAAGAGGCTCTAAAGTGTCCTTTAGATTTTTTTGTTGGAATAACATATTGATGATACAATATTGAAAAAATGATCAGGAAGAAAAAAGAAAAGACACACACACAAACAGGTTAATTCTAATCCACTACTGTGCACTTGGGAGCACGGAGCCGACCTGATCAGGGTCTGGAATGGTTGACAGACTGTCAACATGTCGATGACTTTCTGATCTGATTCCATTTGTTACTTGTTCCCAGGATTCAAGAGAAAGGGCCATATATCGCCTCTGCTTTAGTGATAACTAGAATATCTTCCCAGCTGGAGAAGAGAAAGTCTCCTCCTTAAGGGAGATGCCCCTCGGAAGGTGAAGAACTGTGGATGCCCCTGGGCTCATGTGAGTAGGATTTAGTCTGAACATTGTATAGTCTCAGAGAGGGGAAAAAAAAAAAAAAAGATTTCCTGAGGGAGGCTTGGGCAGCAGTGGTGAATCAGCTATTGTTGTATCGGACTTCAGGGAAGTCCAGCATTAGCAAGACCCCTGTTTTGTGCAAACTGATCAAATACAGATGTTTCCAAGGAGTTGACCTTATTCACCGTGACTTCACTGGAGATTGAATGGCGGACAGCCGGTCAGCAGTGGGGTGAAGGCATGTTTTGGCGGAGGGTGTAAATGTATATACAATCGACAGGATGTGGATGACACTGGACAAACATCTCTTCTCTCGATAAATCTGTGTTTTATTTCCAGAAGGTTTTATACCAAGGAGATGTAATGAAAAATAAATATGGTTCAGGGCTTTGCTAGGTGTCTCTCGTGTATGTCACACTCTGAAAGAGATGATGGGGAAAATATTAAAAATGAGTTCAACCTTCTGTCTTCCTGAAATATCAGTTTTCATATAAAACTCATCAGCTGAGCTAAGTATTAGGCTTGATCAATGGCAGGAAACTAGGGGATCAAATGCTAATAAATCAGAAACAGATACCCCTTCTTGAGCAGAAAATATATCACAAAACTGAAAACAAGGAAATCATCCGATGATTTTTTTAAATGCATGTGCAAGGAGAAAATGAGCTTTTGGGGCAGGGGGTGGGCTGCATCTTAAGCAGCAACAAAGAATAAGATTCTTAAACACCATAATCAGTCTTTGAACACATGCAAAGGAAACAAGGAAGATCCTGATTTGGGTGAAGTCTGGATCCTGAGGCACGATTTAAGTGTTTATACGGGTGTCCAGATATTAAGATGGCAAAGTGAACAGATTAAAATCTTACTGCTAATATTTTGCTAGATATTTTAATGTATTTTTTCTCTTCCAGAATTATATCTGCAGCCCTCAGCCTTCTGTCTTTTAAAAATGTATTGTCTCACAATCCCATTCCCTAATTTCTTAGTCTTTTTTCCTCTTATTTTCATTTTGTGAAGGCAATGTTTTATTGAAATAAAACATATGTACAGAAAAATGCACCAATCTTAAGTTCACAAATTCATTTGATAAATTATCATAAAGTGGACACACCTGTATGACTAGTACCCAGCATAAGAAACAGAATACCACCAGGACCCCTAGAGGCACCTCTTGTTTTCCTGTTGCAAACAGAAATCACCATTCTGACTTGTCATACTAGATTTCTGTTATCTGTTTTTGAGCTTTATATAAATGGATTCTTGGATGTATTCCACGTCTGCTTTTTCACTCAGTGTTTGTGCAATTCATCCATGGTAGTTTGTTGTACACTTACTTATATTTTAAACTACATTATTTTTAATAATACACATACATTCATTTCATTAATGTAGTCTTGTAGGTACAGACACGTTTCTATTTCAGCACATTGACTAGCCTCAGTACTCAGAAGAAAGTTCAAAACAGCAAACAACTCCTAGCAGAAATCACAAAGAATCTACTGATAAAATTCTGAATTGAGTTGTCAGTAATGAAAGGCACATTATGATCAACACCTTTGAAACATTCATATTTGTTTCCCACTTTTTTCTTAAAAATCGACATACAATTATTTTTTTCTTTTACCCAACTTAATCCAGAGAGTGTGGTCCTGCTGTCTGAATAGCAACTGTCTGCTCCTGTGAAAACAGAGCAAGCTAAATTAAATTAGAAAATCCTGGTATTCAGTAGGACCAAATTTCCCTTCCTTCCTACTTTGCCATTCCACAATCTATCACCTAGAGTAATTAAGACCAGGGAGGTATCATCTTCACTGGATTAACCTTAACTAAATTGTGCTCATTCAACATGTGCCCTTTTGATTAGTCCGAGCAGGGCCTGCTGTCTCAGATACACCCACCTTGTAATTCTACACACTTAATTAATTTCAGATGAATAGTGGAGGAGCTAAGCTAAATTCTCCAATTAATAAACTATAAGTCCTTATTGTGTGTAAGAGTACCTCAAGATTTTCATTCTTCCCTTATTTCTTTGCCCTGCAAAATAGAGTGGAGATTGAAATGCACACACGTAAAACACATGTGCACAGCTGCAATTGTGTGAGGTTGGTGAACAGATTTCTGAGCAGTTTTGACACTGTAGAGGGCAAACCTTGAGACAGAAAATACTGCAAGAATTCTTGGTAAAATAGATTATTTTTCTGCCAAGTGTGATTTTTAATGTCCTTTTCCCCTTCGACCTTAGTCTTTAGGTTTTATTTGCACATATTTCCATATCTGTGTACAGATATAAAAATTAATATTCATGCCACTAATTTTGCATTTTTAAATGCACTTCTCTGAAGTAAAATACTATTAATAGTCTGAGAACCCTTCTGAGAAATGGTTTGAAGTTATGTGTTGAATCATCAAATTTGACAGCTCTCAAATATATAATCAAAATTTGCCCTCATGGGCATCTCTGACAGCAAAGAAAATTATTTCCTTAAAATAAAATAGATCCCAAGGATGTTTATATGCTATAATTTATCTCATATTAAAAGATGGCTAGAAAATTATATGATAGATTTACAGTCTTTCCTTCAACCCAGAAAATTTATGTGTCTAGTTATTAGTGACTTAAAAACTACTACTGATCTGCATAATTGTATATAAAGAGTTTCCCCAGTAGCTCTTATGTCCTATGAGTCAACTTAATGAGGTCAATTATATTCAGGGAATTTAAATTGCTGATACTTAGGGAATATAGCCAACATAGCTGTTAGTTTCTTATGTTGGTGTGCAAGGAATTCTAGTTACATAAGACAAAAATAATATAACTTAATATAGCCAATTTTATGTTTAATTAAGCAGAGAGTTTTTAAACCTATTTTATAGAGAAAATTGTTCAAGATACCATATACTCAACTCATTTATGTCTTTAGATACTGGAACTGTTCCGATTAGTTTCCTCCATTTAGTCTTTGTTCCAAAATGATTAAAAAAAAAAAAAAAACTTCAAGTAATTCTGTTAGTATTTTCTATAGTTTAGAAAATGTGTGAATTCTTACACTCCACAACCACATCACAAATTCTCAAACTGCTAAATATTCTTACAAGTTAAAATACTGCTCAATAATTTACCATTAAATGAGTAACAGGGTGTGGAAGATTTTACCAATCATTTTAGTAATTGCTGATTTGTGAAAAGTGTCAAACTGGTGGAGTCCTTTGGTTAATTGAATGCAAATATTAAATAATTTTTGATTGATGACATGCATGCTGATCGGTATATCATTTTTCAGGATGCATCAGCTAAATGCTTTATCAGGTTTGTATTATTCTTCCATCTGAAGCTGGGCACATGGGCATTTTAACTCATGTTGAAAAGTCTTATTCTCTCTGCCTTCCCTAAAGCAGATCCTTTTTGACCTTTTAGAAAAGCACAAAAGCAAGTAATTTAAGTCAGCCCACACCTGCACCATCTTCCAAAATCTCCTCACATGAATGCTCAGCACATCTCATTCCTGAGCAACTGAGGTGGCTGAGAAGGGCGATTTATTTCCTCTAAAGAACAAGATACTGACATTGCAATATGTCTTCTTTGAGGCTTCAGGAAAGTTGAGATATTTTTCACGAAAGGGCAGCTAAGCTTGGCCCTGAGACTCAGATTTACTATACAAACCAACTATCTTTGAATGATGGAATTAGGCATTTACATAAGGGGACTTAGCTGTCTAGCCTGATTTTGTTCTCTTGTTTACGTTACACAATCGGAACCTATGAATTTTTATAGTAGGAAAGTAACCGGGTTATCTTAGAATGTTAGCTGTAGTAGTTGTTTAGCTAAATTCCACACCTTAAAAAAGTAATAGGAAAATTCTTTAGAACATCTCCGAAAAATATAATAGTCGCATCACGTAGCGATTTAATCGCCATGTGTCTCGCTCGTACTCCGTCAGCAAATTCAAGTTGTTTTTTTGCTTACAGTTCGAACAAGTCCACAGAAAGGAATCAAAGTTTGGATCGTTTTTCGACTTCAGGTGCAGCTGCTCATCACTCTGTCTTTTAAGAATAGCTCCCGTACCCGCACACCCTCGCTCGTTCGGTAAATGATTCTCTGCGCCAAGCAAGGTCGCTCTGGGCCAGTTCGAATGTCTGTGTCTTGACCCTCGGATGGTCAAATCTCCCTCGTCTTTTTCGTGCACATCTCTGAAAAAAAAAGTTTTGTTTTTTTTTAAAGTTGGTGGCATTTCTACCCACGGATGGAAGGCAAGCGGGAGAGGCGGGTGCAGGTGCCGGCGGGCGGCGGCAGGGGCGCGGCGGGCTGGAGGCGGCGGCTGCGCGCGCCCGGGGCGGAGGCACGGAGGCTCTTTCCGGCGCCGGGGGCAGCGGGGACCCAGGCCCGGGGCGGCGTCCGCTCGGCGCACGTGGCGCTCGGCGCTGCGCAGCCGGAACGCGGAGGGTGGGGTGTCCGCGGGTAATTGCGGTTTCCCCC
>SJXQ01003165.1:43431-89210 GCA_006408695.1 Aepyceros melampus
GGTCCGTAGCCCCGACCCTGCCACCTCCTCGGCCACGGGATTAAACCCACGGAGACGGGCAGGGAAAGGCGAACGGGGATTTGTTCGGAGCCGTAGGGCTTGGATCGGAGAGCAAGACCCTAGGGCGAGGATGGCCGCGCGGGCTGGAAGCCCGGAGACCGGACGGCTCTCGTGGAGCCACCCAGACAGTGGGGGCATGGTTGTGAATAAATACGAAATCGGGCTCAGGCGGGACGAAACACCAAAGAAGGCGCAACGCTCCGGGGTTTTTTCCCCCCTTCTCCTCACTCCGTTTCCCCCGAAACCCTTTAGACCCGAGAGGTTTGCGGAAACCCGGCTGCCCGGCACCTCCGGTTTGCCCGCGCTCCGAGCTCCCACGCCGCATCCCGTCCTAGGGAAGCGCCGCTCAATCCTGACCCCAGCTTGGGGACCGATCTGAGCTTGACTTCTGCCTCTGCTCCGCCCGCAGTCTCGGGACCCCACACCGCGGCCCGCAGGCCAGGACGTCGCCTGCATCGCGCTGGGGTCGGGACCAGGACTATGTATTGCGCAGGATTGGACGGGGGTGTGGGGGTAAGCAGCGGCGAAGATCCCGGCTCCCGGGTGTCGCCAACGGGTCAGGCCCTGAGTGCATCCTTCGTGCCCCTGCTCTGCGGTGGAGGAGCGAGGCCTCCCCGGCCACCCAGGATCGCGGTTTCCCGAGCAAGGCCGGGCATTTGGGCCCTTGAACGGCTTGTGCGAGGGTGGGTTGTCCTCTAGCCACTTTAGGGAAGAAGCAATGAGGCCAAGGAAGTAACGGGCTACGGGGCACACAGCATCCCAGCGATGCCCTTAAACTCGGGGGCTCCATTCCCTTTGCGGTTGTTTGCGGGGCACACCCTTCCTCCGGACACATTCCCAGCAGCGCACACGGCTGCCGCGTGCACTGGCCTGTGCGGGGTGGAGAGGCGGCCATCCTGTCACATCTGCACTTATTTAAAGCTCGGCTGGTGGTCCTGGCTCTTTGGAATGCCAATTGCGGGCCTGGCCGCCTACGACATTTGCATTGATTAGCAGGCCTGTCTTGCGGGAGGCAAAGGCAGGCGGGGGGAGGGGCGTTTTGGGGAGACCTGATGTTCACAATATTCTTCGTGATCCCGTTCTGAGAACCAACTTAAAGCCCAGCGATTCCCACCAACCTGATAGCTGAGTGTGTCAGGGAACAGAGAACTGAACTTCGAGACTGTTCGATTTGTATGGAAGCTGGCCATTGCCATTTAGCATATAGGTTATGGCCCGCAGGCACACATAATGGTAAATCTCTGAAGGCTCCAACCGCTGAATCAGGCAGAGGTTGGGCAAGTGCTGCGACCCCACTTCACTCCAAACCCTGCAAGTGTGGCAGTGTCTGAAATTTGCAGTTTACTCAGTGCACAACTCTCAAGAAATGTTTGTTGGTGCAAGTCCATAAAGAGAGATTGACCTGCCTCACTTAAAATACTATACACAAGCTTTAAAAAGGCACAGGCAACCTGGCCCAGGAGTCCACACCCTAAGGGTAAGAGGCCTGGGGCAAATTCGTTGGTGAAAAACAAGACGTGTTGCAACTCACTGTGACTCTCACAGGCACAGGGTCAGAGAGAAGCAGTTTTTATTCTATAAACGTGGGAGAGTTCAGTCTGATTTTGCATTTGCCTCTGGACTTGGTATAATTACGGGTGAAAATAAGGCCCCTCTGTATTTCTATTCCCCTTGCTTTCTGTGAAGCTGTACCCCAGAGGAAAGTTGTTTTAGTAATCTGGAAATGAGAAACCATGTGCTGAGTCAGCAAAGACCCTGCACCAAGCCAGTTCAGTAACACTGCTGTGTGTTAGACACACACTCTCTAGGCCTTGTGGAGATAATGAAAAATATATTGGAATTTTCATGACATAGAAATGCCCACAAAGCCTTTTGGCAGTTGACAGCTAGATTAAATGCTATGTCTTCTAATACAAGAAATCTGTTCTGATCATGTTTTTTTAACAAGCATGAGACTCAACTCCATTGAATACAAGAGGACAAGACAAATGCAAGTCTCCAAACAACCCAGTATATATATATTTTTTCAAACAGTTTGTTGCAGAATGTTTAAACATTCCTTTCTGCTTATGTTCTTGTGACAGATGTTCAAGGTGGCTCCATTGGATACAATCTGATTTTTCATTTTGAATCATGAAAAGCATTTCTCAAAACAGCATCTTTAAATGATTCAAGTCTCCTTGCAAATCCTGTTGGAACCTTGGAAAAGGCAGGAACCCATCGGTCCTGCTTTCACCTTTGAGTGCAAGGAATAAATGTTTTCACAGAGAGTTGCTCTGAAGGAAACTCACTTCTTAAGCTGCTAAGCAACTAGTTTGGAGAATGATTTCTTATCTTTTAACTGCAGAAGTCTTATCCAAATTTGCAAAACCGGAGCATTTCAACTTTGGAACAACATTCTAGATCATTGTATTTTTAGTGACAGTATTTCTGGGAATATTTCTTCATAAGTCTTTTAATCGTATAGTTGCAAAATATGTGGCTTTTTCCTTAAACTAGCATATTGCATAAAAAACCCAGCCAAAAGTTGGCTTTTTTTAATTCATCTTTTCTATCTCAAAACCTAAATGAAATTAGTACAACTTTTATGCTTGTACTATTTGAATTCTTAAAGACATAGCTGAGTTTTTAAGGTTGTTTTGGCATAATGCAAAAACATCTGGATGTGAAATGAAAAATTTAGTCTGTCACCCAGGTTCCAGATGTTTGGTACTATGTAGACAAAACATCAGGATGAGTGACTGAAATTTTTCTCTCCAAGCCAGATGGTTTAGTGCCTGGTGCTTCTATAAGGAAGCATATTTTCCTTTCTCTAAACATCACATCCTACTGTATCTCACGTTAAGGCATGATTTACGCTCTTTCATCGACAAAATGCTGGGCCATTTGGAGTGCAGCAAAGCAATCTGTAAATGAAACTCTAAAATGGCAACCCACTCCAGTACTCTTGCCTAGAAAATTCCATGGATGGAGCAGCCTGGTGGGCTACAGTCCATGGGGTCACAAAGAGTGGACACGACTGAGCGACTTCACTACAGGAGTCCAAGTACAAGTATTATGTGTACTTAGAAGGGAGTGGTGGTGGAGAAGCCAGAAATGGGGAGGTAGGAAAGAGAGAGGCTTGTTCAATACGGGAATAACTTGACTAAAAGGACATAGCCTTCTAAGACTCCATTTGTGGCATTCTATAATCTTACTTGGGCTAAAGGTAGCATTTAGCACTAGCCTAGACAAGCCTGCCTTTTGCCTGAGGTGCACTTGAAGTGTGAAATACCGTTGTGTCCTCTGAAGCCCTCTTTCCCCTTTATTCATTCTTGAAACATTATAAAACAAACAAATGTAACATAACCTTAAAACATGGTTACTTGTGAGCATTACACAGGTAGACAAATTCTGTGTTTGAAAAGTAAGAAAGCAATATGGTGAATATTTTAATTGGTCAAAAAATATATTGCCAATGAATAGATTTCTCTTCATGTGAAATGTCTTCACACATCTACTTGGAGATGAAGAGAGAGTAACATTTCTTCCTTCCTGAAAGTTACAGAGATTTAAAGACATGAGCAGAGTCTGAGCTTTTCCAAGTGTCTTTGGCTTAGCCATGTTGAGAAAGAAGGACAGGTATGAGAGGCCTTCCACTAGAATCAGCAGATGAAATCAACCCAGAATGAATTCCATTCTACTTATTAACCTCACACGCTCACTGGGTTATGGAAGAGTGTTTAGACAATGAATGGCAGTGAATGTTAAAACATCATAAAATTTGACCACCTAACAATTGCTGCAAGAAAAACATACCATTTTGAATAGACCTTCTTATAACTCAGAATCTGACACTCAGATAATAAGACCCACAATTTCAATACTGGCCCCAAATCAATTTTTAAAAATAGTTTACAGGGATCTAGTAGAGTTTCAGGGGTACACATATTGAGTCATCAAGAGCCTCAAAAGTCAAAAGGAATCTTTAACACTATATAAAACAGAATCACAGTTATTTTTCTTGATTGCTATAATTGGGATGTTTTCATGACCTTTTTTTGTGATGCATTTATTAGAATAATAAAATGAAAGAGCTGAAGGAACTTAGAGCTCATCCAGGCCTCTTCTCTCCTTTTACAGATGAGTAAATTGGGGAGCAAAAACATTAAAGGACCTACCCAAGGTCACATATTGATTAGTGGTAAAGTCAGAACTGGAATTGCTGAGTTCCTGTGGTGACTCACAGAGTCCGAAACTCATTCCACAGCAGCTTGCCTTCAGAACATTACCACTCAGAGTCACAGATTTCTGAGTAGTGTTCAAGAAACCGACACCCATCACTACAAGCTGGAGACAGCTCAAAACCATTCAGTCATGTTACACATCTAAGAACCATAAAAACAAAGCCAGCGTGAAGGCAGAGTTCCCCCATTTGTCTCCATAGTAAGAGGGACTATTGCAAAACAGTGCTAATAAAACTTGGGCACGTCAACGATTTGGCTAGTGGGCCTGATAACAACAAATGACAGCTGAGCTTTTTATAGAGAACTTGAAGCACCCTGGAAGAATGCCATGCACACTAACTGCTACAGTCTCTTTTGTTTTGAAAATAACATATTCAAACATTCAAAATAAGTGACTTTGATGGGGAGGAGGAGGTGACTGTAGCCATGTCAATCCCATTCTTTACAGAAGAAGACAAAGTGTCCCACAAAGTGTCCAGTGGCTTGTATGATGAAATGGAAGATTAGGATGCATTGGGTAGGTGGAAGGGAAGGACAGAGGTGGGAGAATCAAAGAGAAATAGGCTAACATGATGTATACGTCCCCAGTCTTGAAGACCTAGGACCTCTCTAGCTCTTCATGGATGGCATGAGCCAAGGAATTGGTCTCATACCTGATATTATCAGGACTCATACCTGATGTTATCTTCTGTTTTATATTTTATTCAACATCAAAATGAGAACTCAGAAGCATTACTTCTAATGAAAGGCAGACAACTCTTCATCATGAGCATTCTGGTCCAAGAAATGCAAGTAAAGATAGAGATTAGGAGAAATTGAAATGGGTGAAGTGAGTGAAATCAAGACTCAGTATTTGGAGCTGTAAGAAAAGAGATATTATGTCTTCATTGGCCTGGAGAGAAAGGAGATCCTGTTAAGGTCTTCTCTTCAAGCTAATCCAAGGTCAGTGCCTTCTGAGATGCAGGATCTGGCCAGAATTTGAACTGGGGGAAGAGGGAGATAGTGATGCTGGGAAATGAGGTCTGACAACCTATATTCTTTCTTTGAAATGCTTAGGGGAGCAACTATACCAGCCAAAGTTAAACCAAATAAAACCAGCATGCCCACTTACTTCTTTAATTTACTCTCCCAAACAGATCATCATTTGGGCTATTCCCCTGAAGTCAAGCATGAAATCTATTTAGCTGGAGAGCTACCCATTTCCTCTGACCTGCAGAAGAGATGCCCTGTTCTTTCAGAATCTCTGGAATGCCAGAATCTGAAGAAAACTGGAGCCACATGCCTGGGCCCCTTGAGATCCTCCCATCCCTACTCCATGTCAAAGGAACATGCTGACAGAAGTGCAGCAGACTTGCAGCGCTTGACCCAGAAGCACAGCTGCTGATTCATCGGCAGAGGTCATTGTGTGACTTTAAGTTGCTATGGATTTAAGAGCGTCTCTTATCAACTGGGGTATTTAAATCTCTTTTGTCCCTGGGACCATTTGGGCAGTTTTGTAAAAACCTATAGGCTCCTCAGAAAAGATGTTCTTAAATGCCCAAATGATATTGAAATCAAGTTATCAGAATATTTTAAAGAAACACATTTATGAAGGAGTTATTATATTTGCTTTCTTATTTAACCCAATAAATGAAAAATCTCGTGGTGGGTCTAATAAATTATATAATATTGAAATAGGGATAAGTGTGAATAATAGTTCAAACTTACCAACAATTATAATGTGATATGAAGGATCTGTGATTTTTATTGCTGACCAAGTCACAGGGACAGCCAGCGCTGTAGTTTATTGCCTATGTGCATAATGAAAAGAAATGCTAGTTTGTAGAAATGAAGATGTAATTTTTTTCACATCCAAGTTTGTTAACTTCTGCTTTTATTTGATTGCATTTCCTATCACCCCCTTCCAAGTGAAGGGCCCCGTGGAGGAGGAAGAGGAATGCTTCTAATAGTACAGTACTTTGGGCATATACAGTAGTTATAGCCATTTGAGTCTATTTTGATTGGATTATACTGGGCCCAGCTTTGGAATTTAAACACTGAGCCTGTGATATTAGACTTGGTCCTGAGGTGAAAAGTAACTTTATATTCGAATCCAGTAGAATGGAGATCTTGAGAAGTGTTCCCAAAAGTCACAGAGGGGAGTGAGTGTCAGAGATCACCTGTCAAAGTGGGGTGGGGAGGGAAGGCATAACAAGAGCCAGGAAGGATTTGATAAGGAGAGCGAGTCACCTCTGCTTGGGGAATGAGCCTAGGCTGAGGCTCAGGCTAGAAAGTGAAACACAGAGGGACTCAGGGAAGGATTGTTGGATGCTGATGGCAGGCAGGGAGTCTCCCAGGAGGATGACAGTTCCAGCCTCTAAGACTTGTGGCCACAGAGGAGACAAGTCCAGGCACGAGTCAGAAATGCTATAGCCTCCACCTAGGGACTCTGTAGCAAGCCAGGAGAGCAGAAGGGATGGATCTACAGGTCAGGACAGGGCAGCCTGCAGCCTAGGAACCAAGAGCACACAAAGCAGAAGGTCTTCCTGAAGTTAAGGAAAGAGATTGATATCATGAACGCCACTCAAGAACTTCCATTCATCAAAAGACATCACTAAGAGAAGGAAAAGGCAGACCACAGACTGTGAGAAAAATATTCACATGCGTATATCTGCAAAAGGACTCATATCTGAGAATATGTAAAGAATTCTTATGAATCAATAAGAAAAAAACAAACCAAAGTTTATGAATGAACAAAAGACTCAATAGGCACTTCATTAAAGAGGATATCCAAATGGCCAACAAACATATGATAAGGTGCTCAAGGTTATTTAGTCATCAGGAAAAAGCAAATTAAAACTTCAGTGAGACACACGTGACATTACAGAAGGGCCCAAATTTAAAAACAAAACACTGACAATATCAAGCACTGGAGAGGATTGGAGTGACTAAAATTCTTACACTGTAGGTGGGAACTGGTAAAAAGTGGTATGACTACTTTAGAAAACTGGCAATAGTTTTCTGAAACAAAGCATCAGTTCATACCCTAAGGCCCAGCAATTCCTAGGCAGAGGCCCAAGATTGCATTTGCTCAGCAGTTGATGTACAAGAATCTAGCTTTACATATTTTCCATGTTTAAATAGAAATATTAGATAAAGTTATATAGGTATATACAACATTATTCATTATAGCACTAATGTGGACACAATCCAAATGGCAGTCTGTCCATACAATGGAATATCATATAGCAATGAAAAAGACGAAACTCTTGTGATCCACAAAGTGGATAAATCTCACAGACATAACGTACAGTGAAAGAAGCCAGACACCAAAGAGCACACACTGTGGGATTCCATTTACAGGAAGGAAAAGCACCGGCAAAACACATCTATGGTGATAGAGGTTGGGATAGAATTTACTTTTGCAGGGGGTATTGATTGAGAGGGGGCACAAGGGCACCTTCTGTGGTGCTGAATTATAAATATTATTGACTTTCTGAAGAGTGATTTGGAAATGCAGTCAAGTAAAAGCAGCTGGCTATGCTGTGGATCCAGTCCCTGACTGTGGTTTTATGTTACAAGAAGATTTCAGCATGAAGAGAGTGCAGAGGCAAGCGACAGACTGGCACGAGATTTTTACAGTAGATACATCTGACAAAAGGCTTGTATACAGTTAGAAATGTACAGAAGATGCAGTCTAGAAAAAAAAATAACTGAATGGCCAAGAAGTGAAAGGAAAGGTTATTCTTCAGGGAAATTCAAATTAAAACCACAATTTGATACTAATATACATCCACCCAAATGACTGAAATTAAAAAGACTGGCAGCAACCAAGATGGATGGTATCTTGAGCAATAGGAGTCTCCTACACTGCTGATGGGAGTGCAAAATGGGGTAGCCGCTTTGCAAACTGGCTGTATCGACTAATGCTTAATGTGCCCAGCAAGTTAGGGCTCCATGTGCTGGTCTAGGAACCAAGTTAAATAAGAACAGGGGAAGCACCAGGGATTTTGGCTAATGAAGTCCACCAGGCTTAGAAAACCCCATACCAAATGTCTGGGTTTTCCTTTGATTCTAGCAAAGTTCCTTATGCAAAATCCCAGCATTGTATAGGTTTAAATAAAGGGGAAGAGGAATTGTCCATGCTTAGTTCAGAATAGTAATGGAGGTGATAGGTCAGGTCTGCTAGGACAAATGGCTAAACCAGTCAGAAAACCTGGAGAGAGCCCTAGAAAACTTTGAAGTGAGTGGGCAAGTCAGGATGGCTACAGGGTTCTCTCCAAGGGTGCCAAGTGAAAAGACCAAGAAAGCCACTCACCTCTTCCCACTGCTGTCCAGGAGATGGCCCTCTCCCTTCTTAGAACTCTTGCCCCCGATGGCTGGCATGGACCACACACTTGGGGTGTCCTAAGCAGAGGTGTTTCTGCAGCCCTTCTGTATTTGACGAGCCAGGGCTGCAGGAACTGAAATGAGAGATCACATTCACTGTGAAAATCTAGCTTGGACGGAAGGACAAAGGGGATGGAGGAGGGATGTGGGGGAAGGGGAGCAAAGTGACCAAAGCAGCAAGGAAGGCCAGAGCCAACGGAAGCTGAGGCCCAGTCTTCCGGCTCTCCTCACGTGAATCCATCCGTCAGCACACACTCCTGGTCACACACCAGTGCTTCCCATGAAAATTGGTGCTGGGATGGATGGGCTCCAGGGTGACTCATAACAAACAGCAAATGGCAGAAGGATGGCTGGGGATTTGACATCTGTTCCTCAGCCCGTCATTAAAACTCCTTTCCCCTAAACACTGAGGATGGTAGTTATAAGTGCCAGCCTTTGCATGTCACTGTCAGAGTATTTTTTCCTAGTCTGAGAATTTTTCTCAGGAGATGTAACCAATGAAACAGCCACCCCAAACTTTCCAGGTCACATGTCCAAGTTCCAAGTTATGATTATCTTAGGGCAGCTAAATCCTTGAACAAAATATAAAATGGAAATCTAGCCCTCTGGCAAATGAAATAGTTTTGTTTTTTTTTAAAGTAGTATTAAACTTGAACCTTATGCACATTTATTCTGTTCATTTGGCTCTGAGATTTGGGAGGCTAACTTTTTTTCAACCTCATGTTCATTGTTGTCACCATCTACTGACGTGTATTTGGTGCCTACTATGTGTAAATGCTGCATTTCTCATGGAAGATTTTTTTTTTTTTTTCATAAAAGTTATCAGTAGAATGGCATGAAGTTGCCAAATCCAAGGAAGGAATTTAAGTCGCTCAGTCATGTCTGACTTCTTGCAACCCCATGGCCTATACAGTCCATGGAATTCTCCAGGCCAGAATATTGGAGTGGGTAGCCTTTCCCTTCTTCAGGGAATCTTCCTTACCCAGGGATCGAACCCAGGTCTCCCTCATTGCAGGCGGATTCTTTACCAGCTGAGCTACCAGGGAAGCCCAAGAACAGTGGAGTGGGTAACCTATCCTTTCAGAAGATCTTCCCTACCCAGGAATTGAACCAGGGTCTCCTGCATTGCAGGCAGATTCTTTACCAGCTGACAAGCCCTGATATTAAATTTGCATTCTTCCCATTCTTCTGTCCATAGGGATTTCACAGGCAAGAATAGTGGAATGGATTGCCATTTCCTTCTCCAGGGGATCTACCTGACACAGGGATTGAACCCACATCTCCTGCTTGGCAGGCAGATTCTTTACCTCTGAGCCATGGAGCCTGGTAACTAAATCCTAAGATACCATTTATTAATTCACTCATTCATTCATCCATTCAAAGAAGCTTTATTGAGCCTCTGCCATGTGCCAGGCACCAAGTAGATGCTGATGACACCAGCGAGAGCCTCAGGATAGAAATAGCCTCTGCCTGCCCCCTGGATGTTTTTAAAACATCTCCAGTGAAGGAGAAAGATTTTCATTTTTAAAAACCGTGCCTTTCTGCACATTTCACCCTTTCCCTAACCCTCAACTACCTGAAATAGATAGTTGTCGATCTTAGGACAATCAGGAATACTAGTGGGAAATATACTTGCTACTTGAGAGGGCTACAGACTGGGGGAGAAATAAGCAAATTGGTCCAGGGGACCGATGGTCCCATCATACCGATTGTACAAGATTGGGTTGGATGGAGGGCAGCTGTGGCATCCTTCAAACTCAGAGATGTGATCTGGCAGGAAGAACCACAGGTGTGTTGTTATTGTCCTTATTTGGCTGTGTGAAGCCTACGAGGTCAAGAATCCCCAACACTGAGTGCAGAGATTAGGTGGAAACTGAGAGGAGAGGTGAGACCTCAGGACAGGCGGACCCTGACTGAGATCAAAGGGAACATGTTTCTAGGTCTATCTCACCTTGACTCTGAGTGGATCTCCACTGACAAACAAGAATGGTGAGATTTCAGCTACTATTGCTCCCCACCCAGGAAAGAGGAAAGATGATGGATTACACGCTGCCATCCAGTTTATGGGGTTTCCCTGGTGGCTCAGCTGTCAGATAATCTGCCTACAATGGAGGAGACCACGGTTCAATCCCTGGGTTGGACACAACTGAGCGACTAACACACATCTGGTTTACCAAGCTCCTTCACATATGTGGCTGCACTTATTTCTGTTAACAGCCTTTAGAACTGGGAAGGCTGGCCCTGTCACAGGTGAGACAAGGGAGACTTTCTGTAGGTAAAACACTCTGCCCCGAACCACAGGATCAGTTTGTGGAAGAGCAGGGATTTGAACCCATTCCCTCTGACTGTTAGTCCTTCCACAGGCATAAATATTATTTGACCTTGCAGAGTTGAGAGCATAGATGAACCTCCCCTCCTCTACCCCATAAAAGGAGCCCAGAACCTCCCAAGGTGAAGGTCTGCTCCTGAGCTTGGCAAATAGCACTGAAGATTCTGCCAAGAAGGAATCTTGCATTTGCTGGACACTTCTTGGGAGGGCCTTGTCTCCCTGTGTGCTGAAGAGAAACAAATGTCAGCCACAGGTTCTTAGCCTCCAACATTAAGTCCACTCTGTGAGTCTCTTCCATAGACAGACTGAGAAGAGACATTCCTGCTGGCCTACCTGGTCAACTCCATGCACATGGGAGACACACAGCTGTCCCCTTCATGTGATTCTAGAGCCGTGCTCAGTACATTTCCTGGAAAGCGATGGGTACTATATGTTTTAGGCTTTGTGGACCACTTGGAAACTACTTTGGCTGTTCCTGCAGCACCCATGGACAATGTGTGAATGAACAGGTATGCTCCACGAGAACTTTTCGACTCTGAAAGGTGAATGTTATAGAATGTTTTCATGTCACAAAATATGCTCTTCTATTAATTTTTTTTTTTTTGCAACCATTTAAAAAGGTACACACCATTCTTAGCTCGTGAACCACATAAACTGGCTGGTGGGTCATCAAAGGGCTGTAACTTGCCAAGCCCTGTTCCAGAGGATCGAAGAGGCTTTCAGTCATAAACATTGCCCCCACATGAACTGCGTATTCCACCATCGGTTCTTTGTTTCTTTGGGGGTTAAACTATACCTCGATAGATTCTTCTTTTTAGAGGCAGGTTTCCTGAGAGGAGGAGCATATTAAATTCCTAGCAACTTCATGTAACCAATTAATAAGATGAGTTAGGATGTCAGTACCATGAAGGCAAGGACTTTTTCATCTGTTTTGCTCACTGCTCAGTTCATTAAGAGCTTATGAGAATGAACTCATTTTCAGAGATGCTCTGAACAAATTCTGGTTGAGTGGATGAATTTCTCCTCTGATCTGAAAGACCACCAAAAGGGGCAGCTGGGAGTGCACAGTGAGGGCAAGAGGTGCCAGGGGAGATGGGTAGAAGTGATGAAGATAAAGCTTAAAAGTTAATGATGTTCCTGGGCCCTCAGTCTGGGAGATGCTCAGGTCTGCTGATGCTCTAGGAAGCCCGTGGGCTTGGAAGAGGTGGGGCATGAGGTGCGCCAGAGCCCACAGAGCCTGGGAAGGATGTCAGGAAAGTACCAGTGGCTACGCTGGCACTGCCTGGAGAAGTGGCACCGAGGCCTGATGGCTCACAAACCATTTCAATGGAGGGTGTGGTCCCTGCCAAGGAAAATGTAAGAACTTGACAGATCTGGCAATTCCCTGGAATATTAAAGTCAAAGTGCCTTTTGGAAGATGAGGTGCATCTGGACAGACAAGATGTTAAAACCCACTTCCGCTGTAGGGATGAGCCAAGAAAAGGGAAAGTTGAAAGAGAGGAGACAGTGAAGACCCTCCCCCAGCAGCCATACATTTTCCTGGGTCACACACATCATCAAATGCTGTAGGAATAAATTAATGTGATGGCTATATGAGTGTTATTAAAAATAACCAGGATTCCTCACTGCAACTACAATTAAAACTATCAAACTGCACATTTACTGGATGGAAAAGTCTTGGAGATGAGCTATGCCAGTAAAGGGGCTTGATTTCTCACCCTGAGAAATCTCTCCATGTGCAGAGATGAACCATCAGCCGTCCCCTGGCTGCCCTCTTAACTGATCCATATCTCTTGCTTACGGCCTCTTACATCTGATGTGGTGACTTCCAAACTTGGTAAGTCTGGACCAAATCAGCCACTTTATCTCTGGTTAGATGAGTCAAGCTGGGGCTGTGTGAGACCTTCCAGATGTTGGTACAGGGAATAGGGTTCCCTAACACCTGAGCTGGGAGCCCCAGGATTGGGAGGCACCAGTGGGACAAACTCAGCTCCCCATTGGAGGCCAGAGTCTGTACCTGCAACAAGGAAGGTCAATACTTGGGGCCAACATGAGAATCACAAAACATTAAGGAGGGCTCATGATGAGTTGTGGAGACACAGGCTGCATCTGTGCATGCTCAGTTGCTCAGTTGTATCCAATTCTTTTGACCCCATGGATTGAACCCCCCCCCAGGCTTTTCTGTCCATGGGATTTCCTAGGCAAGAAATACTAGAGTGGGTTGTTATTTCCTTTCTCCAGGGGATCTTCCTGACCCAGGGATCGAACCTGCATCTTTTGCGTCCCCTGCATTGGCAGGTGGGTTCTTTTACCCCTGCACTGCCTGGGGAGCCCACAGGCTGCAAGTCTCTTCCTAGTGCACCCACAGTGGTATAGCTTAGGAAATAAGAGTTCAGCAGACCTAGATTGTATTCTCAGCCTTCGTCTCACTTAACTTTCTGACTTGGGGTAAGTTACTTTACCTTATAGTAGCTTGCTTTCAGCAGCTGTAAAGTGAGTAATATCTACTTCATTGACTGGTGTGAGGGTTGATTGAAATGACATATTTGATGCTACCAGGACAGTGCCTGACATGTCGGTGATGTGTGGTACACAGCATTTTCTGTTGTTATTTTTGAGTTGCTGTTTGATGAGACCATTTTCATTTGCTGTTATTCAGCAAGGTTTCCCCTCCCCATTGCCTCCAGCCTCTATGAAGAGAAAGGAACCTCTCCATGTCTCCCTACATATCACCACCAGCTGCTCCAACTTGCCTGCCCCTCTCCCAGTAGAAAGGAAGGCAGGCAGGTTTCCAGCCGGGTACGGCTCAAAGTGGCCCTCCACTTTTGTGAAATTCCTTTCGCGTCTCAGCTTTGACTTAAATATTTTAGCCCATTTTATATTTTACTTCATGAAATGTTTTCATGGACTGTCTTATACATTTGTTTCCACATTATCTCGCAGTAATGCTGAGGTTCCGAGAAGACAAGCAATCAAGCTTGAACACATAGAGAATCTCAAGCCAACATGATTTCTGCCTCTGAGCATGTTAGCAGATCAAGAGAGGGAGGCCCAGGTCAGACCATCAGGGATGACTTCATGAAGAGGCTTTCATGGAGACTGGAGCTGGCCAAACAAGACTTGGACATGAGGAAAGAGGGAAGAAGGTAAATGAGCAAGGTCTGGAGAATACAAATGAAACTCTCAGAGAACCACAAAGAAACTTTGTTCCCAAAACTGGGGACCAGGGTTCTTTCTTAAATGAAAGTCACTAATCTTTGTGTCTCGTTCCAGTAAAACCTGACCCCACAGGAGCCAGATCAGCCGTCCCAAGGCCATCAGTCACCTTCAGCAGCCACGCGGTCTCTTCTCACTCTCCTCCCTCGCTCCCTACACATTGCCATCTGGACAGGAGGCCCCGTGCAATCATGGCTGGCGCCAGGCTTTGCTCACATGCCTCCCTCAGGACTTACGGTCATTAAGAAAGTTCTCATAATGAGCACTTTGGCCTCAAAGCACCCAGCCTTCCCTGCCCCTCTCACAGCCAGCCTGCGGGTTCCGCCCCTCACCCTCCCCATCCCAGGCCGGCACCTTCTCATGGTGGGAATTGTCCTGGATTCCCTCCCTCTCTCCTCTCCTTTCTCTGGACAGCTTCCTTCCTGGAAGTGTTAACAAGGGCTGAAGGCCAAGGGGAGGGTGAATCATGAAGTTCAATCAGTTCTGCTACATAAAGCATGAGCTGCCCCAGCACGCTGACCTAACTTCCTTTTTATCATCAGAACACTCCCATTTTTCTCCTCCAATGCCAGCCGGTTTCCTCCAGGTTCAAGCAGAGGCATCGTGGAAGCAGATCAAGGTACATTCAATGGGGGGATTGAACAGTGCCCCCTCCCACTGGCACATTCGCCACCTTGGAAGAAGGTCCAAAGAAAGCTAATACAGGATGGTGCCCCTTGGAGCTGACCAGGTCCTAAGAATTACTTCATGAAGTTTGTTCTGCATCTTGAAATGACAGTTTGTGCCCCTGGGGCCTGGCTGTAAGGAAGATGAGGTGAGTGGACCTCTTTTTCCTCATCCAAAGCAGGTAGCTGGGTTTCTGCAGATGGGCTCTGTCTCTTTACTTGTTGAGTATATCACAGGTATCAGTGATACTGGATGAAAGGTTTCCAGTCATCTAGTCCTTTCCACACAGAAACCAATGTGGGGAACATCAGCATAGGAGGGCTCTTTAATTTGGGGAGACAGAGGTTGCTGTGAGGCAGCACACAATGGTATAAGGGACTCGGCAGAAAGAAGAAATCTGGAGAACAAGCTTAGGTTTTTTAATACAGATATGATTCCAACCCCACTCCTCAGCTGTAAAATGGGCATGATGCTGCCTAAGTAACTGGTATGCATGCATGCTAAGTTGCTTCCATCTGTCTGACTCTTTACGACCCTATGGACTGTAACTCACCAGACTCCTCTGTCCATGAGATTTTCCAGGCAAGAATACTGCAGGGGGTTGCCATGCCCTCCTCCAGGGGATCTTTACAACCCAGGGATAGAACCAGCATCTCTTATGTCTCCTGCATTGGCAGGCAGGTTCTTTACCACCAGTGCTGCCTGGAAAGCTCCAAGTAACCAGTAGGCTGTGAAACAATTTAGCCAAAATGGACACTTGGCAAAGGGTTTAACACATCACATATTCCAACCATGATCATTTACTTCTTCTTTGGTCATCAAATTCAAGATGATAAGGTGGATCCTTTGGAAGAGAAAGACATGCACACTTTAGACAGTGGAAGTCAGCTGCTGAAGTTCCTTCTTTCTAGGTGTGGCTCCGATGGAAAATATAGAGAGTGCACTGGAGAAGTGGGACATATCATGAACACTGGATGCTCTGCCTTTCGAGGCTAAGAAGGAGCCTCCTGATGGTCCCCACATCAAACCATGCCTGGGTGTTTCAGCAGTCATGAGATTCTAGGTCAGACAGAACCTGGGTACTGATGCCGGGAGGTCTTTCTTGGGCTCTGACTTTGTCTCCCTCTGGCCTGCTAATGTGACAGTGCCCACGCTTAAAGTTAACAGGTGGCCAAGAGCAGCTTCAAAAGTCTCCTTACAGCTTTGACAGGGGACTTGGAGATGCCTGAAAGAGAGCAGAGCAGACCCCATAGAGTCACTGCGCTTTGTCAATTAGTCATGATAGATGGCACCAAAGTACCTTGTGTCCCCTCCTCTGGACTTGTCCCCTGCTTGTGGTCTTCTGACTCTGGACAGCAAGCCTCAGCTCTTCCAATGCTTTCTCTGCTCTGGTCAAGGCTAGATGCTTCCCTGACAGAGGCAGGATCCTCCTTCCACATGGGGGTGATGACCTGGCCACAGCTCCAACAGGGCTTGTGTTCCCAGACTGAACTCGATAGAATTTGTTCAGTATCTGTTTAGCTTAGACAACCCCACTGACATCAGGAACAAGTCAGAAGACCAATGATGTTTCTGCAAAACAGGTTTTGCCTGTTTGTTTTTGTTTTACTGTTTCAACAAGAGGAAAAGAACTACAGAATTTTGTAGATCAAACCTTGTTTTTTGTGAAGTTTCCTTTATTTAGATCATAACTTTTTTCCCCAGGAAGCTAGTAAATAAACGGAATATGTCCCAGAGGTAAGTGTGGAGGATCAACGACATAAAAAGCTCAGTGGTCTGCTTGGATCACACAGCACAGGTGAGCCAAGGGGAAGGAGAGGCTGCACTCAATTTAGTTTTCCAAACCTCTGGTTTACAATTCTCTCTGGCAGTGGTATGCGTTTTTGACTTAACATTTTTCCAAATTTGCTTTTCAGACTGCAGCCCAAGACAAGGCTATACCAATCCTGGAGGTGAAGGTCACCCATGTCAACCAAAAGGCTTCCTGCTGTCAAATTCTCCCTGGTTGGCCCCTAAAGCCCTTGCTTCTGGCTTCCCATCACAGCTGGGGCGCTATCCTTAGCCAGAGTGTCCCCACTGTTTGTTCTCTGCTTCTGCTCCTCCTCCGAGATGGCTGAGGATGGTCGGCCAGGCACGCTGGACCCAGCCAGGTTTCCATCTTCAGTTTTCTTCTCAGTGCTGCTCATGTCCTCTTGTTCAAATCATCTGACGTTCTATCCCACTCCTCTGCCTCCAGTTTCCAAGTTATCTCAGTCTTCCATCACCTGCATCGCTAGCCTCACTCTCAGCACATGAATGCACGTCATTCGTTCCTTCCTCGAGAGGCTGCCAGTACTCTCACCCCCACCCTTGCCTTTATCTCCGGCCCATCACGCCTCCTTCTTGCTGCTTTCCAAGGTCAATCCCTCCACCCCTTTCTTCTGCCCCCAATCATGCTCTATAAGAGTCCCCTCTTGGATATCTTTTCAATCTCTCCCTCCTTACTAATTCCTCATTAAATATTGTTCAAGGGCCTGCCACCCTCCAAAAGAGCTTTCCTTTCACACCATCACTGTGAAACTCTTTGCCTCCACTCTTGCTGCCTCTGCTTTCCACCGCCCTTTTACTTAAGACTGTCCTCCCAGAGGTAACTAATGCTTGTCTTCTTTATTGCTGAACCCAACCAGCTCAGCATCTCCCTTTCTGGGGCCTCCTTGAAGCATCAGAAAAGTGTTCCAGCTCCTCTGAAAACTCTCCTCCCTTTTCCTCTTGGCTCAGCTCCTACTCCCCCTGCTGTCCCCTCTGGTCTGTTGCATTGGCTCCTCTCAGTGTGGAAGTTCCTCTCCTATTTAGGTCCATCTCTCCCTCTGCTGTCCCTTGGATATTGTCTCATGAAAGACGCTGCCAAGAATTCCAACTCCGCATATCCAGTTGGAACATATGCTTTTTTCTCTCTCCCCCCCGCGCCCCCCCCCCCCAACCAGATCACTTCTCTCAGAGTTCCCTGTCTCTGTCATGGCCACGAACATCTTCCCAGGCACCCTGAAAACAGCGAACCGCTTGCGGGTGCCTCCCTTGTTTCCACCATGTCTCACCGGTTGACCTCTGCCCGGTCCACAGCACCCATTCCTCTCTCCAGGAACATTCCTAGTGCCTTGCAGCCCTCCTCCCCTCTGACCCGGGCTATTGAAATAGCCTCTGGTCCCACTTCTGACACATCTTCATTTGGATTTCTCTGGTGGCTCAGATGGCGAAGCAACTGCCTACAATTTGGAAGACCTGGGTTCAATCTCTGGGTCTGGAATATCCCCTGGAGTAGGCAATGGCTCCCCACTCCAGTACTCTTGCCTGGAAAACCCCATGGACAGAGGGGCCTGGTAGGCTGCAGTCCATGGGGCCCAAAGAGTTGGACACGACTGAGCGACTTCACTTTCACTTTCTGGCCCCCTTGCCTCCACCGTCTTCCCTGCTCAGCCTGCTCTCTTTTAGGGCTCACAAGGTCTATAACGAACACATAGTGGGGCCACATCACCACTGCCTCACCCACTCACCCCTGCAAGGCTCCAACATATTTAAGAGTGCCTGTGGTTTGCAAAATAAAGCTGGCTTCTGTAGCCTGCTGATCAGGGCTCTCAATATGGCCACGGCCCCAGCTCAACTTCAATTCCATTTCCCACCACTCTTCCCACACCACCACCACCCTCCACACATCCCATAGGTACTTACCATATTTTCCTTTCATTTGAGACCACTTGTCATTCTCTAGATACAACTTTTACTTTCATACCTCCATGTTACACATTTAATCTTTCATGCTTATGCTGGTTCCTTGCCCTGGAATATCATTCTCTCCTTTTGAAGTCCTACCCACCTTTTCAGCCTCATCACCTCCATGAGGTTTTCTCTTCTTCCTATTGGCATAGCTCACTGCTTCCTCCCCTGAAGTCATGTAGCATTTTGTTTTGTATTTCCATTACAGCACTTGGCAGGCCTAGCAACATAGCTAAGATATAGTGAGAACTTAATCTTTGCTGAATGAACAAGTGAAGGCATGAGTTGTGTCCCACCGTTGTGTGGGGAAACAAGTATAATCACTTGAGTGATAGAGGACAGCGCTCTCACAGTATTTATACCTTGGGTTTACCAGAATCTGAGCTCAGACTCAGTCAAGGCCCAAGAAAGCAGCCCTCCAGCTTCACTTCCTTACTGTGTCTCCATTCTTCCATCTGGGCATGGGCCTCTCCGCTGCCCCTTTACCCCGGGTTACCTTAAATCTCTTTAGTCACTAAGTCATATCCGACTCTTTGTGATCCATGAACTGCAGCATGCCAGGCTTCCCTGTCCTTCACCATCTCCCTGAGTTTGCTCAAACTCATGTCCATTGAGTCTGATGCCATCCAACCATCTCATCTTCTGTTGCTGCCTTCTCCTCTTGCCCTCAATCTTTCCCAGCATCAGGGTCTTTTCCAGTGAGTCGGTTCTTTGCATCAGGTGGCCAAAGTATTAGAGATTCAGCTTCAGCATCAGTCCTTCCAAAGAATATTCAGGGTTGATTTCCTTTAGGATTGACTCGTTTGATCTCCTTGCAGTCCAAGGAACTCTCAAGAGTCTTCTCCAGCACCAGTTGAAAGCATCAATTCTTTGGCACTCAGCCTTCTTAAGTCTGCTGCTGCTGCTGAGTCGCTTCAGTCGTGTCCAACTCTGTGCCACCCCATAGACGGCCGCCCACCAGGCTCCTCTATCTCTGGGAGTCTCCAGGCAAGAATACTGGAGTGGGTTGCCGTTTCCTTCTCCAATACATGAAAGTGAAAAGTGAAAGTGAAGTCGCTCAGTCGTGCCTGACTCTTAGCGACCCCATGGACTGCAGCCTACCAGGCTCCTCCGTCCATGGGATTTTCCAGGCAAGAGTACTGGAGTGGGGTGCCATTGCCTTCTCCACTAGCAGTCGGTTAATCAAGGGACTGTTTACTTCTTCACAGGGCCACCATGAACGTGTCTTCTGGCTATGACAACAGTCACCCCATTTCTTTGCCCTCACTCCTTCCAAGAGTTCCCCTCCTGCTATTCAGATTCTGGTAAACTTGGGTGCTTTTTCTTTCACCCTCGCAGGATGGGCTTTGCCTTGCCCATCACTGACATTGTAGTGGAGATCTGAGTCCCTATGTTTCCCTCCCTCCAAAACCGCTATAGTCAAGCCTCTTCTGTGAAAGCTTCACCCCTTTTTAAAGGTGCGAATTGGCACATTTAGAAAAGGGCAGGGGAGTTCTGAGACGCTGAGATCCATCCTCCTGCTCCTGAAATCTTTAAGCAGCCATCTCCTCTATTTCCCACCTCAGTAAACTCAGAGAGGCAGGGACCACACAGATGTCCTGAACACAGATGTCCTAGCACGTGGCCAGAGGAAGCCAGGCTGGGGTAGGACAGCTTGTAATTCTGGCCAGCCCCAAAGGTGAGTCAGCCTCCCTACAGGCAGACCCTCGCTCCTCTCACCCAGCCTGGAGGGCAGATGCCGAACTGCACACCTTGTGGGCATCCGCTGAGCCAGGCACTGCCTCCCCGACGCCCACCCCCGCATCTGCGCATGCTCCACGTGGCGGGCTTCATGCATCCTTGCTGGCACTGGATGAAGGGCCCTGGGAGGCTCCAGGCAGCCACTGCCCTGGGAAGCCATCCCTCTAGTGGTCAGAAGGGACCCAGGCTGTCCAGGGAAGAGACAGCGCCTCACTCAGGTCCTGAGTCCACGCCGGTCCCTGCCCGGAACTGACTGTGCTGAAGCCGTCTGTCCCCACGCAGCGGGTGGAAATGGAGCCAGCCAAGGCCACCACTGCCGCCCGGTCTCCCTGCAAGAGCCAAGGTTGGAAGGCCGCCTCCTTTGCCGTGGCTTGAAGTGGTTTGCACCGACCGAGTCCAGAGATGTAATAACCGTTCTCTATTTTCTATGAGAAGATTTATTCAAAAATAAATTTAGCTAAGGGGAAAAAGTTTAAAAAAAAAGGAAAACAGAGGGACAGATTTTCTTGTTGACCGGCTGCCAGGGATTGAAACGTTGAGGCAGCCAGTCCCTTCGGAGGAGACAGCTGTAACATTTCACGGTGTAAAGTCAGCGAATTTCCACCGGCCTGCCTGCCAGAGACCGCAAAATGGTTTCAAACAACGGCTCGCTTCATGATATTTGTGTGTGTGTGTGCGTGTGTATGTGAGTGCGCATGTGTTTGAGAAAAAGGCGAGGGTGGGAGCAGGGGTGGGCAGAGAAAGAGCGAAAAAGTGTCCTCCCGCGGCCGGCCGAGTGGGCAGGGGCGCGGGAGCCGATTAATGAAAATGTTTCGCTGGCACGAGGGGTTTGATTGCCCCACTGCAAAATTGCTTGCAGATTTGAAAACAGCATGTTTCATTTCAAACTCATTCTCTTGCCATACATTAGCACTTGTCAATGTAACCATTAAGCACAGGCAGTGCAGAAATTTAATTACAAAACCATTTATTTTATTGAAAGAAAAATAAACCCAAGCTACCTCAAATGCATTAGGTAGGTTCAAAACATGTTCAGCTGATAACACCCAAGGGTAGGGAGGCTGCTGCAGGAATAAATGCGTCTTTCATGTGCGGTGGGGACTCGATATTAGAAACAGCTGCCTATAGGTCGCTCTTTATTTAAGTTCAATTATGAATAAAAAACAACTGATTTAATGAAGGGACTTTTTATATCTGAAGTTACTCAGCTGTGGTATGCATTCTTCTCTTCCCATTTTTGCCTCCCCTTTCGGGCGTTTGAATTAAAAATGTTAATTAGGCGAACAAGACTTTTTATTGAATGGGGTCTCCCTCCTTCCCTCTCCCCACCCCTCACCCCCCACATCTCAGGCTTGTCTTTTGTTCTCTTAATGGTGGAAGAACGCGCGGTCTGTGGTATTAAAGGAAGTCACAAAAATGTGCTAAACACATCAAAAAGTCTCCAATCTGTGTCTTATTTATGTCTTCTTCCCCTCTCCCCCATGTGCGTCTTCTGGGCGGTTGGAAAGCCGGCAGCAGTAAGGCTCTCTGGTGAAATAATAGATTTGGGTCAAGCCGTAGGCTGATGTCATGCTGGAGACGGCTTCTCTTAGCACTAATGAGCTGCCAATAACGCGTCTGTTTTACTATTCTGCTGGAAAGGGGAAAAACGAGTTATAACCTTAGCGGTTTGGACTGATTTGTCAATTTAAAATGCTTTTTTTCTCCCCCTGTCTGAGATATCTACCCACAATTTCTTACAGACATCTCCTGCAGTCCACTCAAAGGAGGAATCTGGAACGCAAAAGTTTTTTGCCTTTTTTTTTTTTTTTAACCTTTCTCTAGTGAGAATGTGAATCTGAAATTTCAGGGAGGCATCATTTGTCTGGCAGGAAGTGGGAAGCAGGATGTAGGTCCCACAGAGGGGGCTCTGGGACTGAAATTTCAGTATGAGCTCTTGGAACCAAACTTACCCACAGTAGCGGACCTGTGACACTGAGATAGCAATGGGTTTACGTGTGTCATTGTTTTTCAGGGTGAGACCTAAGGAGGACATCCTGGCCCTTGTCAGAAGGGCTTCCTTTGCCTCTTGCACAACCGCTGTGACACTCTTTGGGCAGGGGTGGAGGGTGGGGGAATGGGCTGTGATTGTCCAAACTGTGCTGAAACCTGCCAGGAGCAAAACCTGAGCAGCTACACTGCCTGGCGTCTTGGAAACTGGCTCAAAATTGGCAATATCTGGGTCTCAGGCTGAGACCTAGATGGTCTGCTCTGCTCCTGACATGCGCTCTCCATGCCAAAGACCCAGGGAGCCTGAGGCAAGAAAGACATTCAGAAATAGAGAAACTCACTGCTTTTACCAATAGATTTAGATAATCACTTGTTTGGGAGGGAGGAAAAGGGGCAGAAGAATACAGGATAAGGAAGTTGCGAGGGGCAGGGGTTTGTGTCCTATTTTACCATTCTAAGAGAACTGGAATCTAACTTGAGGCCTGTAAATCAAGGAAGCCCCAGAATAGAGTGGACCTCCATCCTGTTATCACATGTGCACCCAGCAGAGAAAATAGCAAAACACTACAAACATTCACTGGTGGAGTCAAGAAGGTGATGGCCCATTCTGACCCAGCCAAGGAGATGCCGATATTCCATGACTGCGTGTAAGAAAGAACAGGAGGAAAAGGGGGATGGTGGGAAGAGAGGGCTGATTGGCTAATGCACTGTTACTGAAAGAACTGCCATTAGGAATACGTGCTATAGACTTTATGAACATTTCATTTCACTCAGTAAAAGCTCATGCCAACACCACATTCTTCTGCTTATGTCTCTCCCTCTTTGGTGCTTGGGATGCATGGAGGTGTTTCAGCTGGCTTTCAGCTCTTGTTAAAGGTGCAATTTCTAATTAAGTGATGTTTCCTGGCCTGGGCTGCAGGCAGGAGAGTTCCAAAACTGTATCCTAGCTTTAGAAACAGCGATGGTTTTAAAAATGAAAGCAACTCAGTGGATTACTCAAGAATGATTTCTTTTATTCTTGTCGTCTTTGGGAGTAAGAAGTAAATTCCTAGGAAACAGAAGAGGTTTCCTCTCCTAGGTGTTGACTTGGCAAAGCAGATGGAGCAAACAATTTCTTCAAAACCATCCTGTAGCTTAGAAGCAAGAATTAGGGAAAGTTAAACGAGCTTGCCTCCACAGTAGCCTTCTGAGCAGTGTGAATGGATAAAGAAAAATACATATACACATATGTATATACATATATACACACATATGCAATGGAATATTATTCAGTCATAAAAAGGAAGGGCATTCTGCCATTTGCTACACATGAATGAGTCTGGAGGGCTTATGCTAAGTGAAATAAGCCAGACAAAGACAAATACAGTATAGTATCACTTATATGTGGAATCTTACAAAAAAGAAAAACTGATTTCATAGAAACAGAACAGAATCCTGATTTCTAGGATCTGGGGGAGAAGGGAGAAATGGGATAATGTAAGTCAAAGGGTACAGATTTTCAGCTATAAGAAGAATAAATTCTGAGAAGCTGATTTACAGCATGGTGACTATAGTTAATAATATGGTATTAAGTACTTAAAAGTTTCTAAGAATAGGTCTTAAGCATTCTCACCACAAAAAACTCATGTTAACTATGTGAGATGATATGTATGTTAATTGTCATGATCTTGATAATCAGTCTATATATATAGAGATTATTTTAGCCATCTCTGGGGTTGCACAGAGTCGGACACGACTGAAGTGACTTAGCAGCAGCAGCAGCAGCAATAGCAGCATGCAAGAGACACAAGAGATGCATGTTCAATCCCTGGGTCAGGAAGATCCCCTGGAGGAGAAAATGGCAACCCATTCCAGTATCCTTGTTAGGAAAATCCCAAGGACAGAGGAGCCTGGCAGGTTACAGTCCATGGAGTCAAAAAGAGTAAGACATGACTGAATGACTAAGTACACATTATTTATGTAATATATATTATAAACTATTATATATAATAGTATATTATATAACAGAATATTTATTATATTATACATAATATATTAATATATTATAATATAATTATTATACATTCAGTTCAGTTCAGTTCAGTCGCTCAGTCATGTCTGACTCTTTGCGACCCCATGAATCGCAGCACGCCAGGCCTCCCTGTCCATCACCAACTCCCGGAGTTCACTCAGATTCACGTCCATTGAGTCCGTGATGCCATCCAGCCATCTCATCCTTGGTCGTCCCCTTCTCCTCCTGCCCCCAATCCCTCCCAGCATCAGGGTCTTTTCCAATGAGTCAACTCTTCGCATGAGGTGGCCAAAGTACTGGAGCTTCAGCTTTAGCATCATTCCTTCCAAAGAAATCCTAGGGTTGATCTCCTTCAGAATGGACTGGTTGGATCTCCTTGCAGTCCAGGGGTCTCTCAAGAGTCTTTTCCAACACCACAGTTCAAAAGCATCAATTCTTCGGCACTCAGCCTTCTTTACAGTCCAACTCTCACATCCATACATGACCACAGGAAAAACCATAGCCTTAAATGAAATATATAACATTATATTATTATATATATGGTAGAAGAAAAAAATTTTAAATTTACAATTATAGCAGGATAGTTTAACACCTCTTTCTGATAGAACCACCAGACAAAAAGTTCAGTAAAGATATAAGATTCAGAACAACTTATTGATATTTATATAACACCACACCCAAGAAGTGAAGGACATTATTTTCAGTTCTACAAGTTTACCAAGAGAGGCCATATCCTGGGCTAAAAGCAAGTCCTAATAAAATAAAAGATTGAAATAATAGTACTGTGTATCCTCTAATCACAATGTAATTAAATTAGGTATCAAAAAAATAAGATACCTAGAAAAAAATCCAAATATTGGGAAATTAAATACACACTTCTCAACAACCCATGGGTAAGAGAAGAAATCAGAGGGAAACAAGAAAATATCAGCAATGAAGTGATAGCAACAGTACAACAAAATTTGTGAGATGTAGCTAAAAGAGTGCTTAGAGGGAATTTTATGGCTTTAAATGCTTATATTAGAAAAGAAAAATGGTCTAAAATTAGTGACTTAAGATTCCAGTCGAACCCAAAGTAAACCAAAGTCCAAATCCATGGATATGGAACCCAAGGATATGGTGAGCCAAATATACTAGGCCCTTTTACTATAAGGGACTTGAGTATCCATGAATTTTGGAACTGAGGGGGTCCTGCAACTGATACCCTGTGGATACCAAGGGAGGACTGTAGAACAAACAATAAAGATGAGAGCAGAAATGAACGTGGTGAGAATCAGATACACAATACAAATAATTAATAACCCCTAGACTGGTTTCTTTCTAAAGAACAAAAAAATTTAGTATTTTATTAGATGCTCAAGAAAAAGCACAAATTATCAATATCAGAAATGAAAAAGGATTATCAAGACAGATCTTACTGACATGAAAATAATAAAAAGAGAATATGAGTGAAAGTCACTCAGTCATGTCCGACTCTTGCCCAGGTCTACCACATTGAAAATGGATTCTTTACCATCTGAGCCACAAGGGAAGCCCAAAAGAGAATATGGGAATGTTTGTTATAAAGGACTTTATATCAATAATTTATACAAAATAGATGAAATAGAAAAATTCTTTAAAATTATAAATCTCTAGCATTTACACTACATGAAACAGAAAATCTAAATTCTAGGCACAGGTGATTTCACTGGTTAATTTCTATCAAACATTCAAAGAAGAAAAAACATCAAACTTACACAAACTCTTTCAGAAAATAGAGAAGAATGGGGTACACTTCTCAACTTGTTTCATGATGCCTGCAAAATTTTAATACTAAAACCCATCAAATACATATATAAAGGGGCTAATATCACTTATGGACTAGATGTAAAATTCTTAATAGAAATCTTAGCAGATTAAACCCAACAACACCTAAAAAGAATAATATCTGACCATGAGGGTTTGGGGCTTTCCTGATAGTTCAGTTGGTAAAGAATCTGCCTGCAATGCAGGAGACAGTGATTCCTGGATTGGAAAGATCCACTGGAGAAGGGATAGGCTATCCACTCCAGTATTCTTGGGTTTCCCTTGTGGCTCAGCTGGTAAAGAATCTGCCTGCAATGTGGGAGACCTGGGTTCAATCCCTGGGTTGAGAAGATCCTCTGGAGAAGGGAAAGGCTACCGACTCCAATATTTTGGTTAGAAAATTCCATGGGCTGTAGGTCCAGGGGGTTGCAAAGAGTTGGACATGACTGAGTGACTTTCACTTACAGGAGGGTTTATCCCATGAAGGCAAAGTGGATTTAATATTCAAAAATTAATCAGCATAATTTACCACATTAACAGAGGAAAAAAAGTCATATGACCTCTTTGATACATGCACAGAAAGCAGTTGACAAAATTTAGCATGCATTTATTATAAAAATTCTCAGCAATCTAGGAGAAGAAAGGAAGTTCTTCAGTATGACCAAGGGTATAAAGATGAAATGCTGAACACTTTCCCAGTGAGTCTGAGAACAAGGCAAGGATGTCTACTTTCATGATTTTTGTTCAACATCATACTGGGGGTGTTAGCCACTGCAAGAAGCCAAGAAAAAGAAGCAAAAGGTTTAAAGATCAGAAATCAAGAAAAAGCTGTTTCTATTTGTAGATGATGTGATTTCTTAGGTAGGAAGTTATAATCTACAAAACTATTATTAGAACTATAAATGAATTTAACAATGCTGCATGTTATAAAGTTAATATGAAAAAATTGTTTTATATACTTGCAGCCAACAATTAGAAAATGAAATAGAAAAAAATTAATTTACAAGAGTGACCAAAATGCTTAGGAATAAATTTAACAAAAGATATGCAAGGCCTACACACTGAAAACTATAGAATATTTCTGAGAAAATTAAAACATAAATATATGGAGAAATATATTTTGTTCATGAATTAGAAGAACCCATTCCTTGTTATCCGAAAAGGCAATGGCACCCCACTCCAGTACTCTTGCCTGAGAAATCCCATGGGCGGAGGAGCCTGGTAGGCTGTAGTCCATGGGATCACTAAGAGTCGGACACAACTGAGCGACTTCACTTTCACGTTTCACTTTCATGCATTGGAGAAGGAAATGGCAACCCACTCCAGTGTTCTTGCCTGGAGAATCCCAGGCTCAGCGGAGCCTGGTGGGCTGCCGTCTGTGAGGTCACACAGAGTCAGACACGACTGAAGCAACTTAGCAGCATTCCTTATTATAAAAAGTCAGTTCTGGAACAAGATGGTGGAGGAGTAGGTGGACGTGGAGTACATCTCTCTCCATGGATACATCAGGAATACACCTTCAGACACAGAAGTGCATGCAGAACACCAGCTGAGAGAGGACAGTACTACCTGACCAGTGGAAAAGAATATATAGAACCACGCAAGACTTGGTAGGACGAAGGAACTAGGGGGAAAAACAGGAGTGTTAGTAGGCCTGGACCTTTCCTTGGTGGGTAGGGTAAATGAAACAGGGGTCTGATCCCCACATCAGGGCAATTGTCTGAGTCAGAGGAGAAACATTTAAGGCTGAGAGTGAAACAGCTGATCTGTGGCAGCCTAAATGGAATGAGAATCAGATAGTCCTTGCCACAGGCATACATACCCCAGATAGGCATGCAGGTTCCCTGGAAGGCGCAGTTTCTGGGAGCTGGAGTTTAGGAATTGTGGAGCAATCCCAGAGTGAGGGCTGCTATTGATTGAGGAGAGTCAGATCGAGAGGATGTGAGGGAGGGGACTGTGGTGGAAAACACCTGTGGAGAAAAGCTGGGCAGCCATGGAAGCAAGGCGATACTGCTGAGTCACATGTAGCGGGTGGGGCCATCACCATAGCCTCTCACCCCATATGCCATCATCAGCAGCTGAACAACAGAGAGGCTGGCCATCAAATGCCTGCCACTGAACTACAGAACGAAACTCCACCAAGGGTGCCCCTTTAAGTGCCTGATGCACAGATCTACGGATTGGGGGGAGGCAGCCCTCTATGTGCCCGATGTGCCAAACAACAGAGAAGGACTCCAGGCAAGGGAACCCTCTAATTGCCTGAATGGGCAGAGCTATGCAGAAAGACTGGCCAAAGATGCCTTCTGATCACCAGCTACAAGAGGCTCAGAAAAACCTCTGATAGAGCCATAACTCCTATGGTGAAGGCAGTCCATGTCTCTGCACATTTGGCACCACCAGGGTCCCTGAAAGCCAAGCAGCTGCACCACCTTCACACTCAACTCTCACTGAGGCAGAGCTGCCTCAGGCAAAAACAAGTCTTGCATCTATGTGCACAGGGTCACTTTGGTCATGTCTGACTCTTTGTGACCCTGTAGATGGTGGCCTGCCAGGCTTCTCTGTCAGGGGGGTTCTCCAGGCAAGACTACTGGAGCGTATTGGCCAGTACTGGCTGCCCTACCCTTGTAGAGCACTATATTTCCTGCTGCCCTAGCCGCCAACCCCCCTGAGTACCTGGTGCTGCCAGAACCCCTGTGACCCAAGCAGCTGCAGCACCTCCAAGCCAAGCAGCTGCACCACCTTCACACTCAACTCTCACTGGGGCAGAGCTGCCTCAGGCAAAAACAAGTCTTGCATCTATGTGCACAGGGTCACTTTGGTCATGTCTGACTCTTTGTGACCCTGTAGATGGTGGCCTGCCAGGCTTCTCTGTCAGGGAGGGGGGTTCTCCAGGCAAGACTACTGGGGTGTATTGGCCAATACTGGTTGCCCTACCCTCCTAGAGCACTATATTTCCTGCTGCCCTAGCCGCCAACTCCCCTGAGTACCTGGTGCTGCCAGAACCCCTGCGACCCAAGCAGCTGCACCCCCTCCACACCTGGCCCTCACAGGGGCAAACCCAGGTCCTCCAGGGCAGCCTCAGGAGCAATCTCAGGGGATGACCCACAGGCAGAGGTGGAAATAAAACCACAATTGAAACCCAGGGGCAGTGTGGCTTAGGAAGAAGACCCAAAACCTTCCCACCAGCTATACAAGCTGCAGATTAAATCCAGGTAGATCTGTGTCTATGGAATATATAAAAGGACATTGGGAGCTCCCACAAGAGAAAACCACTAGTTCTGATAGCTGTGGACATTAGAGGCAAGAACACACAGGAGTAGGACCAGATTAGTAGGGCCCATAACAGGTCCAGAGATCAGCACAGTGTGGAGAGCATCCTCGGGAGAGGTCAAGCCCTGAGCCTTTGGAGTGGAACACTGACTCCAAGACCCTAGACTACCAGAGAACTAACCCTAGGGAGTATCAAACAGTGAGAACTCACACAAAGGAAACCACCTGAATACAAGACCCGGCATCACCCAACCACCAGTAGCACCCTGTGCAGGACACCTCATCTAGACAATAAGGAAAATAAAAATGCAAACCCGGTCATCACCAGACAGGATTACCACCTCACTCAGCCTTGCCCATCAGAGGAAAAACAAACAAAAAACTCAGCACAAATCTCACCCTATACGAAGCTTACACAAATCACTGGACCAACCTTAGGAGGACAGAAACCAAAAAGAAGAAAGAATTCAACCTTGAAGCCTGGGAAAAGGAGACCTCAAACACAATAAGTTAAAAAAAAAACAAAACAATGAAAAGGCAGAGAAATACTACAGAAATGAAGGAACAAATTAGAAACAGAGAAGTCCAAACAAATGAAGAGAAAATAGGCAAACTACCTGAAAAAGAATTCAGAATAATGATAATAAAGATGATAAAAAAACCTTGAAAACAAAATGGAGAAAATGCAAGAATCAATTAACAAAGACCTAGAAGAATTAAAGAATAAACATACAGAGACAAACACAATTATGGAAATTAAAAATACTCTGGAAGGAATCAATAACAGAATATCTGAAGGAGAAGAACAAATCAGTGAGCTGGAAGATAAAATGGTGGAAATAACTTCTGAAGAGCAGAATAAAGTAAAAAGAATGAAAAGAACTGAGGATAGTCTCAGAGACCTCTAAGACAATATCAAACACACTAACATTCAAATTATAGGGGTCTCAGAAGAAGAAGAGAAAAAGAAGGGTATGAGAAAGTTTTTGAAGAGATTATAGTTGAAAATTTCCCCAACATGAAAAATTAAAAGGTCAATAAAGTCCAAGAGGTACAAAGAGTCCCATACAGGATATACCCAAGAAGAAACATGCCAAGACACATACTAATAAAATTAACAAAGACTAAACACAAAGAAAGAATATTAAAAGCAGCAAGGGAAAAGCAACAAGTAACATACAAGGGAAACCCTATACATTTAGCTGATCTTTCAGCAGAAACTCTGCAGGCCAGAAAGGAATGGCAGGATATTTTTAAAGTACTGAAAGGGAAAAAATCTACAACCAAGACTACTGTACCTGGCAAGGATCTCATTCAAAATTGATGGAGAAATAAAAAGCTTTTCAGACAAGCAAAAGTTAAGGGAATTCAGTACCACCAAATCAGCTTTACAATAAATGTTAAAGGGACTTACATAGTCAAGAAATACAAGAGAAGAAAAAAAGATGTATGAAAAGATGTATGAAATCAACAATTAAGAAAATGGCAATAGGAACATACATACTGATAATTACTTTAAATGTAAATGGATTAAATGCCCCAACCAAAAGACACAGACTGGCTGAATGGATACAACAGCAAGACCCACATATATGCTGTCTACAAGAAACCCACTTCAGACCTAAAGACACATATAGACTGAAAGTGAGAGGATGGAAAAGTATATTCCATGTAAATGGGAAGCAAAAGAAAGCTGGAGTAGCAATCCTCATATCAGACAAAATAGACCTTAAAATAAAGAAGATTACAAGAGAGAAGGAAGGACACTACATAATGATCAAGGTATGAGTCCAAGAGGAAGACATAGCAATTGTAAGTATCTATGCACCTCAATACATAGGACAAACACTGACAGACATAAAAGGAGAAATGACAGTAACACAATAACAGTAGGGGACTTTAACACCCACTCACACCAATGGACAGATCACCAACACAGAAAATTAATAAGGAAACAAGTCTTAAATGATACATTAGGTGAGATGGATCTCTTGATATCTTCAGGGCATTCCATCCAAAGGCAGAAGAATACACCTTCTTCTCAAGTGCAGATGGAACATTCTCCAGGATAGACCACATCTTGGGTCACAAATCAAGCCTCAGTAAATTTAAGAAAATTTAAAAGAAATCGTATCAAGCATCTTCTCCAACCACAACACTATAAGATTAGATATCAATTACAAGGAAAAAGAATGTAAGAAACACAAACACATGGAGATTAAACAATTCTTTTCTAAATAACCAAAAGGTTACTGAAGAAATCAAAAAGGAAATAAAAAATTTCTAGAAACAAATGACAATGAAAACATGACAACTCAAAACCTATGAGATGCAGCAAAAGCAGTTCTAAGAGGGAAAGTGAAAGTGAAAGTGAACTCGCTCAGTCGAGTCTGACTCTTCATGACCCCATGGACTGTAGCCCACCCGGCTCCTCCGCCCATGGGATTCTCCAGGCAAGAATACTGGAGTGGGTTGCCATTAGTTTATAGCAATACAATCCTACCTCAAGAAACAAGAAAAACATCAAATAGACAACCTAACTTTACACCTAAAACAACTGGAAAAGAACAAACCTCCCCCCACAAAATTAGTAGAAGGAAAGAAATCATAAAGATCTGAGCAGAAATAAATGAAAAAGAAATGAAAGAAATAATAGTAAAGATTAATAAAACTAAAAGCTGGTTCTTTGAGAAGATAAACAAAATTGACAAACCGTTAGCCAGACTCATCAAGACAAAAACAAAGAATCAAATCAACAAAAATAGAAATGAAAAAGGAGAGGTTACAACAGACAATGCAGAAATACAAAGGCTAATAAGAGACTATTATGAACAACTATATGACAATAAAATGGATAACCTGGAAGAAGTGGACCGATTCTTATTCAACCTTCCAAGACTGAACCTGGAAGAAATAGAAATTATAAACGACTCAATTACAAGCACTGAAATTGAAGCTGTGATCAAAAATCTCCCCAAAAACAAAAGCCCAGGACCAGACGGCTTCACAGGAGATTTTATCAAACATTTAGAGAAGAGCTAATGACTATCCTTCTAAAACTCTTTTAAAAAATTGCAGAGGAAGGAGCACTTCCAGTCTCATTCTATGAGGCCACCATCACCCTGATACCAAAACCAGACAAAAACAACACAAAAAGAAAACTACAGGCCAATATCACTGATGAACATAGATTCAAAAATCCTCAACAAAATTTTAGCAAACAGAATTCAGCAACACATCAAAAAGTTATACACCACAATCAAGTTGGGATTAATCCAAGGATGCAAGGATTCTTCAATATACACAAATCAATCAATGTGATACACCATATTAACACATTGAAAGATAAAAACCATATGATAATCGCAATAGATGGAGAAGGAAATGGCAATCCACTCCAGTATTCTTGCCTGGAGAAACAGAGAAGCCTAGTAGGTTACTGTCCACGGGGTTGCAAAAGAGTTGGACATGACTGAGCGACTTCACCTCACCTCAATCTCAATAGATGCAAAAAAAGCCTTTGACAAAATTCAGCACCCATTTATGATTAAAACTCTTCAAAAAATCGGCATAGTAAAGGCCATATATGATAAGCCTACAGCAAACATTATTCTCAATGGTGAGAAACTGAAAGCATTCACCCTAAGATCAGGAACAAGACAAGGGTGTCTACTTTCCCCTCTATTATTTAACATAGTTCTGGAAGTCCTCGCTACAGCAATCAGAAAAGAAAAAGAAATAAAAGGAATCCAGATCAGAAAAGAAGAAGTAAAGCTCTCACTGTTTGCAGATGACATGATTCTATACATAGAAAACCCTAAGATAGTATCAGAAAATTACTAGAGCTAATCAGTGAATTTAGCAAAGTTGTAGGATATAAGATCAATACACAGAAATCTTTTGCATTTTTATATACTAACAGTGAAAAATCAGAACAAGGAATTAAGTAATCAATCCCATTCATCATTGCAAGGAGTCAATCTCATTTACCACATTGCAACAAAAAGAATTAAATATCTAGGAATAAACTTACCTAGGAGACAAAAGAACTATACACAGAAAATTATAAGACACTAATGAAAGAAATCAAAGATGACATAAACAGATGGAGAGATATTCCATGTTTCTGGGTAGGAAGAATCAATATTGTGAAAATGACTATACTGCCAAACACAATCTAAAGATTCAGTTCTATCCCTAGCAAATTACCAATGACATTTTTTCACAGAACTAGAACAAAAAATTTCACAATTCGTATGGAAACACAAAAGACCCTGAATATCCAAAGTAGTCTTGAGAAAGAAGAATGGAGCTGGAGGAATCAATCTTCCTGACTTCAGATTATACTACAAAGCTATAGTCATCAAGACAGTATAGGACTGGCACAAAAACAGAAATATAGACCAATGGAACAAGATACTGCTGCTGCTGCTGTTACGTCAGTCGTGTCGAACTCTGTGCGACGCCATAGACGGCAGCCCACCGGGCTCCCATCCCTGGGATTCTCCAGGCAAGAATACTGGAGTGGGTTGCCATTTCCTTCTCCAGTGCATGAAAGTGAAAAGTAAAAGTGAAGTCACTCAGTCGTGTCCGACTCTTCGCAACCCCATGGACTGTAGCCTACCAGGCTCCTCTGTCCATGGGATTTCCCAGGCAAGAGTACTGGAGTGGGTTGCCATTGCCTTCTCCAGGAACAAGATAGAAAGCCCAGAAATAAATCCATGCACCTGTGGGTACCTTATTTTTGGCAAAGGAAGCAAGAATATACAATAGGGCAAAGACAACCTCTTCAATAAATGGTGCTGGGAAAACTAGATGTAAAAGAATGAAATATAAAAGAATTTTATTACATGTAAAATAATGAAATTAGAACACTTCCTAGCACTATACACAAAGATAAACTCAAAATGTATTAAAGACCTAGATGTAAGACCAGAAACTATAAATCTCTTAGAGGAAAACATAGGCAGAACACTAGATGACATAAATCAAAGCAAGATTCTCTATGACCCACCTCCTAGAGTAATGGAAATAAAAACAAAAGCAAACAAGTGGGACTGATTAAACTTAAAAGCTTTTGCACAGCAAAGGAAAGTACAAGCAAGGTGAAAAGAAAACCCTTGGAATGGGAGAATATAATAGCAAATGGAACAACTGACAAAGGATTAATTTCCAAAATATACAAGCAGCGCATACAACTCAATACCAGGAAAACAAACAACCCAATCAAAAAGTGGGAAAAAGACTGGAAGAAACGTTTCTCCAAAGAAGACATACAGCTGACTAACAAACACATAAAAAGATGCTCAACATCGCTCATTATTACAGAAATGCAAATCAAAACGACAATGAGATATCACCTCACACCAGTCAGAATGGCCATCATCAAAAAGTCTACAAACAATAAATGCTGAGAGGGTGTAGAGAAAAGGGAATGCTCTCAGACTGTTGGTGGAAATGTAAATTGATACAGCCACTGTGAAAGACACTGTGAAAGACGGTATGGAGATTCCTTAAAAAACTAGGAATAAAACCACCATATGACCCAGCAATCCCAGTCCTAGGCATATACCCTAAGGAAACCAAAATTGAAAGAGACACATGCATCCCATTGTTCACTGAAGCACTATTTACAATAGCTAGAACATGGAAGCAACCGAGATGCCCATTGACAGATGAATGGATAAAGAAGTTGTGGTACATACACATAATGGAATATTACTCAGCTATGAAAAGGAACAACTTTGAGTCAGTTCTGATGAGGTGGATGAACCTAGAACTTATTATACAGAGTGAAGTGAGTCAGAAAGAGAAAGATAAATATCATATTCTAATGCATATATACAGAATCTAGAAAAATGGTACTGAAGAATTTACTTATAGGGCAGCAGTAGAGAAACAGACATAGAGAATAGACTTATGGACATGGGGAAAGGAGAGGAGAGGGTGAGATGCATGAAAAGAGTAACATGGAAACTTACATTACCGTATGTAAAATAGATAGCCAAAGGGAATGTGCTATATGGCTCAGGAAGCTCAAACAGGGGCTCTGTATCAACCTAGAGGGTTGGGATGGGGAGGAGAGGGAAGGGAGGTTCAGAAGGGAGGTAATATATGCATACTTATGGCTGATTCATGTTGGGGTTTGACAGAAAACAACAAAATTCTTTAAAGCAATTATCCTTCAATTTAAAAAATTAATTAATTTTTAAAAAGTCAGTTCTTTCCAAATGTATCTATAGAGTCAATGCAAGATTCCAGCATCCCTTTTTGTAGCAATTAATAAGCCAATTATAAAATTTTATGTGGAACTAGAACTGACCTAGAATTGCCAAGATATTTTTATAAAGAATAACAAAGTCTTTAGTCTACTACCTGGTTTCAAGGCTTGCCATAAAGCTACTGAAATCGACAGTGTGGTACTGGCTAAAGGACAGACATAGAGATCAATAGAACAGAACAGAGGGTTCAAAAATAGACTCAGAAATATATTGTCTGATTTTTCACAAATGTGCAAAGGCAATTCAAAGGAGAAAGATGATCTTTTTGATATTGGAACAACTACATATCCATATGTTATGAAGAAAAAGAAAGGTGAAAGAAGAAAGAAACTTTCTATACTCTCTATTCCTTGTATTCAAAACTAAAAATGGATAAATGATCTAAATATAAAACCTTAGCTTCTACAACATCTAGAAGGAAACAGAAGAAAAATTTTATGACCTTGGGAAAGATTTATTAGATACATCAAAAAAATCACAAAAAAAGAGAAATTAGACTTCATCCAAATTAAGCAAGAAATAAAATATCACTTTATTAATAGCTGGAAAATTGAGACTTGCACCAGGTCAGAAAGCTAGCAAATGGCAGAGTCTGGAAATGAACTCAGGGTAGTCTGATTCCAGAATCTACATTTTGGCATGTAGCATTCTAAATTGCTCAGTTCACAAGATACAACACAGGGAGCATGGACTTCAATAGCACAGCTGAACCTCTGGCTAATAGGCCGGGACTGCACCCCCAGCCGCCCAGTCTCCACCCTGAGGCTGGGGAGGCCTGAGTGCTTGAGCTTTAACATTGAATGAGCTTTCAGCAAACCTGCAATGCTTCATTGCAAAAGAAAAAATGTTATGATGGAGGTTAGGGCCAAGCTGTCCTCCCTGAAGATTTGGTAGCTCAATCTTAATAACTTGTCATTGCTTAAAAGCCAAGGGCCATCCATGTGACTGGTGTCACCATAGAGGCTGTGCTGCAGAGAATTCTATTTTGCAAGAGTCCGCCCCTCAGTCAGGGCTTCTTCAGGGAGGGGTGGGAAAGCTTGAGGCTGAAATCCCAGTGTGGGCCCTCACTCACTGGACCTGCCCTACCTCTTTCTTTCCTGCAGTGCCTAACTCGGGACTAGGCATATGGGTATGTGTGTGCACACAGTCAGTCAGTGGTGTCTGACTCTTTATGATCCTATGGACTGTAGCCCACCAGGCTCCTCTGTCCATGGGATTTTTCAGGCAAGAATCCTGGAGTGGATTGCCATTTCCTTCTCCAGGGGAACTTCCCTATCCAGGGATCAAACCCATGTTTCTTATGTCTCCTGCCTTGGCAGGCAGTTTCTTTACCATTGGCGCCACTTGGGAAACCTAGGTTTCAATAAAGATATTGCTCAAGAGATGGTTTTTAGATACCATTATTCACATTAGGGGTTTATTTGTAGTTCCAAACTCCAGGCTTAGGCCATTAGATTATTTCCTCTGTGTTCTATAAAGCAGTACATATAAATCTCTTAAAAGTGCAGACTCTAACCTAGTAGGTCTGGGGTAGGGCCCAAGATTCTGCAGTCCTAACAAGCTTGCAAGTGATCCTCATACTGTCCATGGACCATCAAGATGATCAAGAATAGAGAACACAAACACCAGAAATAGCTTCTTGCTTCCCTTTCAGGGAAGAGAGAATTCAACAAAATCATTTTCTTCCTGGGAGGAAAGGCTCAATTAGTTCATTTCAATTCGTCTTGTGCATTCATTCATTTTAAAAAGATGGATTAAGACTATACTATGTTTGTATTACAGCCACCAGACAAGATGACGAGGTGTGAGTGACAGGGCAGGCTCATAGGATGGCGACCTTCAACACATTTGGATACATGTATTTAGAGGCCATGTTAGTTTTCTCTGGTGACTGGGGAGAGATAACCCAGCCTCCCTTCTGTCTTTCCAAGCTGCCTGAGTCTGGTTCAAACTTATAAATCTCTTGGAGAAAAAAAAGTTGAATCTATTGAATGCCTTGAAGTGTCTCCTCCAGCCGCAACTTTCCTTCTTTCCATGAGACAGATCAAAGTATGTGCTGCTTGCCTTCACACTTCCTCTGGAAGAATTCTGCTGTTTAAGTTTCCATCTTACTTATAATAGCTTGGCAATCAGGGAAGGCCTTGACTGAGCCATCTTTGAGCTGACACAATTATATTTCTTTCACCTACACTTTCTACTCAGCCCACTGCTGAGAAAACATAGACTTTGCCTTCATCACGCTTTCCATCCTCTTAAGGAAAGTTGGCTCACAGCTAAGCAATAAGATCATGCAGCCAAATCCTGGACCACGCTGTACCCAGTCTAACTGTTGTGTAAGCAGGGGCAGGTCACTGTGGCCTGGCGGGGCTTGCGGAAGGCTTTGTGGAAAGGGCTGGGCCAAGGCCCGAGGGACAGGAACATAGTGTGAATCCAGAGAGGGTAAGCCAAGGCCAGGGGGGATATTTTGCCGTCTGGACAAGTACACACAGGACCAGGCCTGCAGGTGGTCAGAACCCAGCTCCTCTGGGCTTTCAGAGTTTCTCCAGCCCCATGTTCCTCTTACAAGCACCAACCAAAAGTTCCACAAACATTTCCATCCTGAGTTCAGCCAGGTTGGGATATTTCCTTCTACCAAAGAGAGAAGCCAGTGACTTTGACCTCAATGCATAGAATGAAAGTGGAAAAACAATATTTTAATTTTTTCTTCAGAAAAAGGAAGCAACCACCAATAATTTGAAAATTCTTAATAGAGTAATCATTTAGGATGGCAGCAGAAGCTGCTTGTCAGAGTGAAAAACTGTGACGCACCTTCCCTGAGCTGCAATTATGATATCATCGCCACCAGGAGAAAGAGAGCCAGTGAATAACATTGCTGTCTTAAGTAAGTAAGTGAAGTCACTCAGTCGTGTCCGACTCTTTGTGACCCCGTGGACTGCAGCCCACCAGGCTCCTCAGTCCATGAGATTCTCCAAGCAAGAATACTGGAGTGGGTTGCCATTTCCTTCTCCAGAGGATCTTCCCGACCCAGGGATCGAACCCGGGTCTCCCGCATTGGAGGCAGATGCTTTAACCTCTGAAATTCAGGGCTGCCTCCACTATCTGATGCTACAGCCAGGCCCTGGGCCTTTTCTTCACGTGCACCACAGTAAAACACCGGGAATGGGTAATAGACAGAGAGCTTGGCGGGCTGCCGTCCTTGGGCTTGCAAAGCATCGGGCACAACTGAGCAACTGAACTGAACTGAGCTGAAAATCACCCCCATGCTTTCTGGCCATTCTTCTGCCTTGTGGCAAGCTTCAGGTCAAAACTGTTGCAAGATGGGATTTGTTTGCTGTGTGTTTGTGGAATAAAGTGTTTTAACCATTTGGTGGAAGGAGGGAAAGATGAAACCAAGGTGGCTGGAGTGTTTCTCCCTGTTGGGCCACTCTTGGCAAGAGCAGGGAACCCCAGGGTAGCAGGATGGAGGGGTTCCTAGGGCCTCTTCTTCTCAGCCCCAACTCTGGGCAGCTGCCCAGAACCTTGAGCTGGGAAGGTCCCTTCAGAGGGGCAACTGCACAATGAGAAAAGCCCAGGCAATAGAAGGGGCTACAGAGAGTCAAAGAACAGCATAGACAAGGGCCGCTGGGATCACCTTGGGTCCTAGGTACCCACTCCTTGGGACTTCTGCTCAAGAGGGTTTTGAGTTCTTTGGCCAATCAGATCTAGGGGAAGAAAAACAATGACAGGAATAAAATTACATCTGTTTCCCACAGAGTCCTATAACATATGGGATATATTACACACCCTTGACCAGGACTTCACGGTCTTTAACATATGGACCCGAACTATCCTCCCAGCCCAGTTGTTTCCCCTGCATACAACACATGCTCCAGAAAGGCCAGGGCTCCTATTCTCTGCCCCTCCAGCCAGGCACAGTCTTTCCTCCTTTCTCTCTTTTCTTCGTCCCACCCATCCTTCAAGATTGCTGACTCTACAGATCCACATTAAACTCTTCTTTCTCTAAAACTGGATTGCCCACACTGCCGACCACACCAAATTTAGCACCAGCAAAGCATGGACAACTAAAAGCATTGTTGGTAAAGAATTTGTCACTAGAAAATTTCTTTCAAAAGTACTGAAATAATCTTCATGGGAAAAACATAACTTTTCTTGTATTTCTTTACTCTTATTTTGTTATTTATTGTTGTACTTATATTTAATTACCTTCAGGAGGACACCGTTGGAGAACGAGATGGCAACCCACTCCAGTATTCTTGCCCGGAGAATTCCATGGACAGAGAAGCCTAGTGGGCTACAGTTTAGGGAGTTGAAAGGAGTCAAACATGACTGAGCGGCTATCACTCACCCAGGGGGATACCCTATAATCTTTCCAGGATTTAAGTCCCCTAGACCTGAACCTTGGAGAAGCCAATGGCGCCCCACTCCAGTACTCTTGCCTGGAAAATCCCATGGGTGGAGGAGCCTGGTGGGCTGCAGTCCATGGGGTCGCTGGGAGTCGGACACGACTGAGCAACTTCACTTTCGCTTTTCACTTTCATGCATTGGTGAAGGAAACGGCAACCCACTCCAGTATTCTTGCCTGGAGAATCCCAGGGACAGTGGGCCCCCGTCTATGGGATCACACAGAGTCGGACACGACTGAAATGACTTAGCAGCAGCAGCAGCAGCAGACCTGAACCTTGCTGGTCCCTCTCTGACCACTTTAACCAGTGATAGCCTGTCCTGCATGTTAGGGTTTCTAATCATTCATGCTTTACATACAGTTATGTAACTGTTTTCTATCTCACTTTCTTATTAATCAGAATCTCCTTCTGGGCAGGCACTAAATTTTCAGCATGGTTACCGAATGTGATGCTTGGAAAGCTGTTAGGACAGTGCTTGGCATATAGTAAAAATTCAGTGTATGTTAATATTACCATTGCTATTATTTTAATTCTTTATATCACGCTAAAGAAGAGATTTTTATTTTCTCCAAAGATTAGACATGGGCAACCAGTAGGAGCTCAATAAATACTCATTAAATTAATTTGCAGTGATATAGTGTCTACTGAATTAAACAATGGGAACTTCGCTGGTGGTCCAGTGGCTAAGACTTCATGCTCCCGATGCAAGGGGACTGTTTTTCATCCCTGGTCAGGGAACTAGATCTCACATGTTGCAACTAAGAGTTTGAATGCCCCAACTAAAAGATCTTGCATGTCACAATGAAGATCAAAGATCCTGTGAGGTGCAACTAAGACCCAGAGTAGCCAGATAGATAAATAAATGTTTTTTAAAAATAGATTCAAGAGCCAGCATAACATAATGACTACAAGCACAGCCTCTGGAGATACGATGTGTATGTGTGCGTGCTAAGTCACTTCAATCCTGTCCAACTCTTTGCAACCCTATGGACTTTGGTCCGCCAGGCTCCTCTGTCCGAGGGATTCTCCAGGCAAGAATACTGGAGTGGGTTGCCGTGCCCTCCTCCAGGGGATCTTCTCAACCCAGGGATTGAACCCCTGTCTCTTAGGTCTCCTGCATTCGCAATGTGTTCTTTAACACTATCATCATCTGGGAAGCCCAGAGATATGATACTTGGGTCAAAATCCTGGTACCACCATCTGCTGGACCTTGGGTCTCTGTTTCCTTGTCTGTAATGCCTATGTTATAGATTTGGTAAAAGAGAATTGTGCCATCAGCTCCATCTCAGATCATCAAGCATTAGATCTCAGAGGCTGGGGATCCCTGCTCCAACAACCCACACCAACCCAGTCCTTGGATGTGGCTGTCCCTGAGGCTTCTCCTGGGTTAAGGGTAGGTTTCCTTGGGAGAATTTAATGGGTTCACATTTCAACAGTGCATCACACTATGCCTGGAACATCAGTAAGTCCTATGTAACTATCTGAAATACAAATATTACCCATAGACATTCACTGTAGAGAAAAAGTTTGGATTGGGGGCAGGAGGAGAAAGGGACGACCGAGGATGAGATGGCTGGATGGCATCACAGACTCAATGGACGTGAGTCTGAGTGAACTCCGGGAGTTGGTGATGGACAGGGAGGCCTGGCGTACTGCGATTCATGGGGTCGCAAAGAGTCGGACACGACTGCGCGACTGAACTGAACTGAACTGAAGAAGTACCAAGAAAATTGGTGCTTTTAAAAATTAATTTGAGAGAGTAGTTCCTCTTTTTTTCAGATAAGCATTTGGATGAAGCTCCAGTACTTTGGGCACCTTATGCGAAGAGTTGACTCATTGGAAAAGACCCTGATGCTGGGAGGGATTGGGGGCAGGAGGAGAAAGGGACGACCGAGGATGAGATGGCTGGATGGCATCACAGACTCAATGGACGTGAGTCTGAGTGAACTCCGGGAGTTGGTGATGGACAGGGAGGCCTGGCGTACTGCGATTCATGGGGTCGCAAAGAGTCGGACACGACTGCGCGACTGAACTGAACTGAACTGAAGAAGTACCAAGAAAATTGGTGCTTTTAAAAATTAATTTGAGAGAGTAGTTCCTCTTTTTTTCAGATAAGCATTTGGTATGCTACTTACATTAATTCCCTACTCTTCTTCAAAGCAGATGCAAAAGAATCTTTCCTTGGCAGGCTGTGCCTAATAATTAAAGTTTATATCTTTATAATATTTTTATTCAAGTTCGCTTCTCCCTATGGTAGGCAGATGCTGTGATACTTTGCCTAACCCTCCTCAGTACTGCCAAGAGTGCTGCCAGCTATCAGTCCTCCTCCAGAAACCTACCCTCAACCCAGGAGAAGCTTCAGGGACAGCCACATCCAAAGACTGGGTTGGTGTGGAGCAGGGGTCCCCAGCCTCTGAGATCTAATGCTTGATGATTCGAGATGGAGCTGATGTAATAATAATAGAAATAAAGTGCACAATAAATGTAATGTGCCTCAGTTCAGTTCTGTCGCTCAGTCGTGTCTGATTCTTTGCGACTTTGTGGATTACAGTATACCAAGCTTCCCTGTCCATCACCAACTCCTGGAGCTTACTCAAACTCATGTCCGTTGAGTCAGTGATCCCATCCAATCATCTCATCCTCTGTCGTCCCCTTCTCCTCCTGCCTTCAATCTTTCCCAGCATCGGGGTCTTTTCAAATGAGTCAGTGCTTCGCATCAGGTGGCCAAAGTATTGGAGTTTCAGCTTCAGCATCAGTCCTTTCAATGAACACCCAGGACTGATCTCCTTTAGGATGGACTGGTTGGATCTCCTTGCAGTCCAAAGGACTCTCAAGAGTCTTCTCCAACACCACAGTTCAAAAGCAGCAATTCTTTGGTGCTCAGCTTTGTTTATAGTCCAACTTTCACATCCATACATGACTCCTGGAAAAATCAAAGCTATGACTAGACAGACCTTTGTTGGCAAAGTAATGTCTCTTTTTCAATATGATGTCTAGGTTGGTCACAACTTTTCTTCCAAGGAGCAAGTGTCTTTTAATTTCATGCCTGCAGTCACCATCCACAGTGATTTTGGAGCCCCCCAAAAAGTCTGTCACTGTTTCCATTGTTTCCCCATCTATTTGCCATGAAGTGATGGGACAGGATGCCATGATCTTTGCTTTCTGAATGTTAAGTATTAAACCAACTTTTTCACTCTCCTCTTTCACTTTCATCAAGAGGCTCTTTAGTTCCTCTTCGTTTTCTGCCATAAGGGTGGTGTCATCTGCATATCTGATGTTATTGATATTTCTCCCAGCAATCTTGATTCAGCTTGTGCTTCTTCTAGCCCAGCATTTCTCATGATGTACTCTGCATAGAAGTTAAATAAGCAGGGTGACAACATACAGCCTTGATGTACTCCTTTTCCTATTTGGAACCAGTCTGTTGTTTCATGTCCTGTTCTAACTGTAGCTTCTTGACCTTCATACAGATTTCTAATGTGCTTGAGTCATCTCAAAACCATCCCTCCACCCTGGTCCATGGAAAAATTGTCTACCACAAAACCAGTCCCTGGTGTCAAAAAGGTTGGGGACCGCTAGAGAGGCCAGTTCCCCTCACTCTGACTTGCAATAACTCTGAAGGTCATCCCAGCCCAAAAGCTCCCCATGGGGTCAGCTGAGGCCTTTGATGAAGCTGCCTGATAGTCTAAGTTTTCTCTGCCCAGTTCTACTTTCCTCCCTCCCTTCCTTAGGTGTTGATCCTAGGTGCTCTCCCTAAGCAATGCCCTGCCCACTCATCTCCATCTCAAAATTCACTTCCAGGGAACCCAGCCTGCAGTAACCAGTTAGGGCAAATTCATTTGTTTTCAGTAATTCTGATATGATCTGTAATTTACGATGACCTGGATTCCATCGGTAACACAGGTGAGTGTGGTTTGTCTGGGAAATCCGTTTTTATCTTTAATTATTAAAAGGTTTAATTGTTAACAGCAGTCTCTTTTCCTTAAAATATATTCCCAGTTTGAGTAATAAATTATGCAGCCATGCTATCTGTACACAACCTCAATGTCCCCAGGCCTCACTACTAGTGTGGAAAATGAGCTCTTATTAACATAGTCTGAATTCCCCTTGTGTGGAGCTCCTGTTAATGTTACTTTGTAACCTCAGTGCCCTTGTGACGCTCTTTCCACTTAGCTTCCTCTCTGCCTTCCCAGCACATCTGAGCCACTCTCCAGAGCAAACACACTCTCAATAGCTCTCCCTGTTGTTTCACTCCTGCCTTCAACCCTCTTCACACCCAGTGCTAACAGCCCTCTCCACTCTTCCCCGGAGCGGTGGTTCCCACAGATATGCTGCTTCTGGGCACCAGACAGCCTTTGAGTGTTTCAGCATTGCCACAAGGCCCAGATGGCCCAAGGAGGCCCCAAGGATGCTCAGCTCTGACCAGGTTCTGAGCCTCTATTTCAGTTGCATCTCATATATCTACCTTCCCATGAAATAAGTAAAGAAACACATTCCCTTTGTCTGGTATGTATGTATGTATGTGTGTATATATATATAAAACTTTCCTTCATAGGAGGAAAAGGAGTTATATATATATATATATATGTGTATATATATATATATATGGAGTTTTATATATATATATATATATATAACTTTCCTTCATAGGAGGAAGGGTGACAACATACAGCCTTGATGTACTCCTTTTCCTATTTGGAACCAGTCTGTTGTTTCATGTCCTGTTCTAACTGTAGCTTCTTGTAATTCTGAGTCTACACAAGCCATCAAGGTGGCTGGATCAGGTTGGGATCGAAAAACAGCCTCCAAACTGTACCTGGAACACCTACACCTACCTACCTCTAGTGGCCCAAGTTCTTTTCTCAGAAGTTTCCTTACACTCAAGATAACTGAGTACAAGCTGATGTGGAGGAATTATAATCTAATTTCACACAAATCAGGTAAGTATACAGGCAGTCCTTGCTTTACACAATAGTGCAGGACCATAAACACAATCGTGTAAGTTGAAACTCTGCAAAGTGATCTCCATAATCAATGGGAAACATGACAATTGTTTGTGTTCTTTAGAAAATTTTGTCAAAGCATGAAAAACTCTTACTGTTGGTTCAAATGCATTGAGAAAAGAAAAATTATTAAAACTAATATTTACTTCAGTTCAGTTCAGTTGTTCAGTCATGTCTGACTCTTTGCGACACCATGGACTGCAGCATGCCAGGCCTCCCTGTCCATCACCAACTTCTGGAGTTTACCCAAACCCATGTCCATTGAGTTGGTGATGCCATCCAATCATTTCATCCTCTGTCATCCCCTTCTCCTCCTGCCTTCAATCTTTCCCAGCATCAGGATCTTTTCAAATGAGTCAGTGTTTTGCATCAAGTGGCCAAAGTACTGGAGTTTCAGCTTCAGCATCAGTCCTTCCAATGAACACTCAGGACTGATCTCCTTTAGGATGGACTGGTTGGATCTCCTTGCACTCCAAGGGACTCTCAAGAGTCTTCTCCAATATCACAGTTCAAAAGCATCAATTCTTAGGCACTCAGCTTTCTTTATAGTCCAATTCTCACATCCATACATGACCACTGGAAAAACCATAGCCTTGACTAGATGGACCTTTGTTGGCAAAGTAATGTCTCTGCTTTTTAATATGCTATCAAGGTTGGTCATAACTTTCCTTCCAAGGAGTAA